>WBMZ01011085.1:0-105426 GCA_013400975.1 Atrichornis clamosus | reverse complement strand
CAAGCCGCCTTCAGCACCGGGCGGCGGCGGACAGCTCCCGCCCGCCGCCGGGCCCAGGTCAGAGCGCGGGGCGGGGTCCGGCGGGGAGCGCGGGGTCGGGCGCGGGGTCCTGGGGCTGTGTGGGGCTGGCAGAGCGCGGGGCACAGCTGGGTGGGGATGTGGGCACAGATGCTTGGGGGCGGTGGGTGCCGGTGTGTGTGGGGGGCACGGCTGTCTGGGGACACGCGGGCAGGAAGTGCAGGGGTGCCGGCTGCAGGGTTGAGAGGTAGGGGTGCGGGGTAGGGGTGTGATGGGTGCAGGGGTGGTGGGTACTGCCTGGGGGGCACGCGGGCAGGAAGTGCCCTGGAGTACAGGTCTTGGGGGGACCTGCAGGTAAACGCAGGCAGGTGAGACAAGAGTGTGCACGGGGTGCGAGCCGAAGGAAGAGCAGGTGCGGCTGTGGGGTGTGGGCAGCAGGGAGAAGGCAGAGGAGGGAGGTGCAGTGGGGTTCAGGGAGGTGGTGGAGGCACCCGAGGCGGGGCACTGCTGGAGGGTGCAGCCCCGGGGAAACTGGCAGCTTCGGGGCACCCGTGGGTGCTGGGGAGGGCAACGGTGCAGTTTGGGGCTGGACGTGGGAGAGGGACCGAGTGCCCTCAGAGGAGGAGTGTAGTGTATGGAGGACAGGAGAAAGCAGGGTGCTGCCCAGTGGGCAGTAGTACAGCAGCAAGGGGAGAGGGATGAGAAGGGAGGGATGAGGTTCAGGTTTGGTGGGTCTGGTCAGGGTGGGAGGACAGTGCCCAGCAACACACAGCTGACAGCATCGGGGCATGTGAGCACCCCAAATGTGGCCACCCCAAATGTGACCACTCCCAAACGTGGCCACCCCAAGTGAAGCCAGCACCAAACAGGAAAGGTCGTTATGTAACAGGAGGGACGTGCAGCCCTGCCAGGAGTCATCGGTGCAAAACCTCGCAGGGAACCGCACCGAGCCACTCTCCTTTTGCCAGGCAGTGCCAGCCAGGAGGGAAATACTTCAGAAGTGGCTGTGGGATTGGAGATATTCCTTTTAAAAAAAAAAGCCAATCCTAAAGCATCATCCTATCTGCAAAAATAAAGGCAAGGAGCAGAAAGTTGCACGGATGGATGCGGGGAACTCAGCGGGCGGTTTGCCCTCAGCGCGTGGCCGAGGCAGCGGTATTCCGGGCTCTCTGCCTCGCCTGGGCAGTGAGGAGCACTGCTGGTGTTGCCAGTCATGTTGCTTCAAACAGGGAAAATCCAGGCGGGAGCCTGAGCAGGAGGCTGCAGTCTCGCTTGGCAGTGGGCTCTATCTTGTTGGGCTGCAATCACTGCTCACAGGCAGCACCGTAACATCCAGGCAGGATTCAGGGATGCTACAAGGCAGTCTAGCCATGGGCAGGCTTCTGTCTGTAAGATCCCTGTGAGCTTTCACACAGGGAGTGTGAAAAATACCCCTCAGTGAAATTGTACTTGTTTTCCTTTACATTTTTCTCAGTTTCCCTTGCTAAAGAGTCACCAACCCCTCTGCTTTGGATTCTGCCAGTGAGAAGTTGTTTGTAGCTGCTTGAACAATTTAAAATTAAAGACCTGCGGGGCTGTTTAGGCCGCCGTAACAAGATGAGCCGAGGGAGCCATGCACGTCTGCTGTCTCTGTCCGATTTTGGCACTGCTCCCTCATTACTGCCGAGGGTCTGTGTTTGCTGTGGTACAGGACTGGGGGTCCCAGGGACTTTGAGGCCCTGGAGCACATGGGACTGGAGGAGCACAGTCTGGCAGCACTGGCCATCCGTGCTCCTCTCCTGCCAGAAACACCGGGTTGTTTTTTCCGGCTATGCTCCAGCCCTCACACACTGAGCTGATGCTTGTGCACCTCCTGGGAAGCTGCTGCTGGGGAGCTGCCCTCCCTTGCAATTAATTAACGCAATTAAAGAGGTGGGCCAAGTGGGGCTGTGCTGTGGAGCAGTGGTGGGATGGGGACAATGCTGAGCTGTGCTAGTGTTTAAAACCTGAGCGTGGGAGGGGTATGGGGAGCTGAGATAACACTGAGGGATTTTAATTCAAGGTAACAAAGTAGAAATGAAGGGAAATCAGGCGTCAAGAAGAAAGTCATTTTTATGAGGTGCAGGGGTGGGCACATAAGATAGACCATATGTTGTGAAAAGGTTCAGCAGAGCACAGGATGTGCTGGCCAAGCAGTGAGTATGCAGTGCAAAAGGTGCTGCTCCAGAAATCCCAAGTGACCAGGGAAAGTGAGTTTCTCTCCATATCTCAGCAGTTATTTTTTTCCTCTGAATTAAATAACCTAAATCCACATGCAACCATAGTAGTGTGACTCTTCTGTGTCAGCAAATTTTTCACAATTTGCTCTGTGTTACACAGGGAGAGTCTGAATACCTTTATAGGGGATACCCTGGATTTCAGGGTCTTGTGTTTAAATCCATAATAACAGTTTCTAAGGAACTGTGTGTACACTATGAAGAGACTTCAGAGCATAGACTCTATCCCGTAGAAATACCGTCTTCTCATCAGGTTAAAACTTCTACCACAATTTATAAACTTTGATTTCCTGCCTGCGTGCTTTGGCAAAGCACAGGAGAACCCTCTGAGAGGTCAGAGGGAAGCTGGGAGCCGTGCTCACTCAGCTGTGGGGTGGTTTGGCTGATATGGTGCAGGATTGCATCAGGTGAGGTGTTTTCAGTGCAGACCTCACCCTTGTGCAAGGTGCTGCTGGAATCTCACCTGAGGGGGCTATACCCTGCTCTGGTACTCAGGCAAGGAGAGATTGAATCGGAGGAGGGAGGGAAGGGTTGCTGCTGGTCTGCCCAGACAAACAGAGCCTCTGTTGCCTGAAAGGAGATGAAAAGCTGGAGTGTCATTAACCTGTAGGATCAAAGGAACCTGGATTGGTTGCGGATGCATTTGGACAGAAAGCTTTCCAGTGCCTGGCAAGACCTGGTCTGCTCCTCCAGAGAGACCCCCTAAGCAGAAGGGACAAGCTCATTTCACCATGCAGCTTGCTGGATGGATGAGACGGTGTTGGATGGCAGAGCAGAGATGATCCCAAGTTCAGAACTGTAGCTTCTGGCACAGGTCTTTAGATGGCTGGTTTTCCTGGTAGCCTGCAGAGAGACTATTGCTGCTTCTGATCATATTTGTGCCTGATTTATTGCTTGATTCATTCAGGTTTTTGGTCTTTCTGCTGCTCAGCTGTGGAGCTTGTAAAAGGCTCTTTTTGACACCTGGATGCATGAGCTCAGGCTGAAAGATGGGAGAAGGGAAGAGGGGCGGTCTCCTGGGAAGCACTGAAGCCACAAATTCAGGGGCTGTCTGTGGGAGCAGCAGTGCTTTCAGCATCACTGTTTCTCTGGAACTGGGAGATGCACATTGCAAGCAGCTGGCCTGGCTGCAGGCTGCAAGGCCAGGAGGGAGCTTGCTGCCATGGCACACCAACAGAGATGCTGGGGCCTTGGTTTTCCACACAGTGGGTCACACCCCAGTATTTCTTAAGCTTCAAGGTGGACTTGCTGTGAGCTGAAGGTCTTGAAGTGAGCAAGAAGGAATGTTTCCAGTACTGAGAGGCAGCACCTTCTGCTTGGGCTGTGAGCTCCCCCAGAGCGTTCTCTTGGCTTGGAACACTGGCAAGGCGAGTGTGGATCCCGTTTACCCTGCTGTACATTCAGCATTGCTCTGTTTGGTACATGGTACAGCTTGAAGTAAAAAGTATGGTGATAGGGAAGAGTATAAGAGAAACAGAACTGAATGAAGGAGCCCTTTAAATCAGGGAAACTTTGGAAGAACCGGTGCAGTTTGAATGCTCCCTTCTACCCTCTCAGCAGCTCAGTTGAGTGTGCTGAGCATAGGCTTGTTTGCTTGCCTTAAGTACCATCATAATGAGAGGTAAGAAGTTTATACATAAAGGTAATTTAAAAAAAACCCCAAATTTGTCCATTTCTTTTTAAATGGGCACTTTTCCCAGGCTTGCAGAAATGAGCAGTCGATGCCCATTTTCATATCACTGTGCTAGAAATAAAACCAGGCTGTGGACAGGGCTTGAGCAAGCCTGGAGAGCCAGTTCAATGCTCTGCTCTCCCCAAAGGGTCTGAGCCTTGCACAGGATGGGGCAAAGGCATTGCTGGAAGACCTTTTCCTCAAACATTAAAATAGTCTGTTCCTGGCTGAACCACGGACTGGCACTCTGGAAAAGCCTTCCATGCTCTTGCGCTTGTTGAGCATTAGTTTATTTGCTGCAAGACATTTGGAGGTTCAGAAGGGAGCTGAGGCTGGGTTTAAGTGAGATGGGGAAAAGCAGATTCGCAACATTTTGAGCTCATCAAACTTGTGTGAACAAAATAAAAAGGAGGAGTAGAAAATGGTGTACATGATGGATCTAGTCAAAATATTTGCGGTGTTAAATACCCCATTGGGCTTCCATTTGTCTTCCCCCCCGTGATGGGCAGGCAGTGCTGGCTGCGACACAGAGCTTTGCGTGCTTGTGATTGCTCTGACAGCAGCCATTAGGCCGCTGAATCCAGACGGCACAATTCTGGGTGCTTAAGTAACTCCAAAACCTCTTCTGGGAATGTGCTCATCAATATTCACAGTGTTTGGCATCAATTATTAATGCCTTTATTTCCAAAACAAATACACAGATTTGCAATCTGCCTCACAGGTCGTGGTTTCTCACTGCTGGAACCAGCCTGGGTGGTACAATGTGGGCATGGATCTTTACCCCTTGCTTTTGCTTGGCAAGGGGCTCCTGGGGATGTCCCTACAGTGTCCACTTCTGCTCACAAAGGATGTAGAAGAATTTTGTAGGATTGATTTCCTTTGTTGTGGTGGCTTGTCCTGGTTGAAAGGTTGGAGGAGTCCATGTCTCCTTCTGGCACAATTTGCAGCTATAGCAGGGCCGCTTCCTTTGCACTGGAATTTTGACTGCTGATGGTCAGCCTTCTAGTGGAAGGTGTTCCTGCCCATGGTAGAGCATTGGAACTAGATGATCTTTAAGGCCCCTTCCAACCCAAACCATTCTGATTCTTCTACTGATGCTCAGGAATGGTGCCACAGCTCAAGTGACCACATCCATTGGGGCTGGCAGATTCCTCCACACTGCTGGTCGTGCTGAGCTGGCTTCTGCCTCTCCACTTCTGCTTCTCCAATGTGCCTGAATAAAGCTGTTTCTTTTCTCTGCTGTGTGAATCGAGCACATATTTGATGTTTCCCATCATGTTTCCAATTCAGCGCAAACAGATAGTCAGTGCTGTGGCATATTCCTGCAGTTTATATGAGTTTGGGGAATACTTGATGTGCATCTGGACTGGCAGAACACCACAGCCTGCCTGCCACACAGCCTCCCTGCACAGCTGTGTTCACCTCTTCCCTGGCTGGGGCTGGCACCATGGCTCACCGCTGGCCAAGGGTGCTTTTCCAGCAATCCTTTTCTAATATCAGGCTAATTCCCTAGTGTGTGGGACAAGCGGTCAGGGTGCAAAGAGCTCTTCCCAAGAGCAGGTAGCTTGGTAGGGTGAAGTGATTTCATGGCAAAGGCGTTTTGGTTTTTCAGTAAATGTGACAATAAGATTATCGCGTCAACTTTGCTGATGAGCGCTGCTGCTCCGGGATGTTGCTCCAGGTTTTTTTGGCTAGTGAGTGACAGCAAGTGCTGGTGGTCATCCCCATCCCACACATTGTAAACTGTTATTCTTCTTGAGATTGAGATCGTTGCTGTTGAGCCATCACTGTGTTTTCAACTGTCTGTTTGAATGACAGATTTGTTATTTTTGTATCAGTCTATGAGCACGACTGTACTTACAAACAAGTTTTTTCGTCTTTTTTCATGCCTGGAGGTGCTAAGCTCCGGCGTGACCCCGAGGTGCTGCTGTGCAGCCTGTCAGTCATTGCTGGACATGTCGTACCGCTTTTCACGTCACTGGTGAGGGAAAGTTTTATGAATACAGTGAGCTGGCTCCTCGCTGAGAGCACCCAGCACCTCCAACGAGCTGTTTAGGAGCCTGCAAGAGTGAGCAGCATTGCTGCACCCTCTTAATGCTGCTCTGTGCTCTATGGCATGGCTGGTCCATGCTCTATGGAAGCCACGTTTGTGGGGGGCTCCTCCCCTGTGCTCTGCTCATGTTTAATACCAGAAATTACTTAACTACGCTGATGGTGGTGTCTCATTGACTCTTGGCCTCTTTGTAGCTTTTCTAGTGTGTGTTTGATATCGAAGAGAGACCCATTAACAGACTGGTGACAGTGGGTTGGGGGGACAGCAGACAGCAGCTCCCTGCCATGCTGAGCTCCCCAGAGGCAAGTCAAGAAAAGCACCTCTGAATGCAATTTTTATTTTGTTTTCTCTTTTTATTTGTTTATGTGCCATGGTTTGGCTGGGGATGAGGAGGGAATGTGCCCTCCAGCCTGGCTGCTGGTGCTGGGTGAAAAAGATCATTACGATGGCTAGCAAAGGCAAACCCCTGCAGTTCAGAGGTCCTAGCTAGCCAAATGGCTATGAAATATATATTAACAGTGAGCATAAATAAGTGTAGAAGCAGTTTACCCGAGGGTGTAATGGGATATATGATCACAGAAGGTTTAAATAAAACCCTTGCCTCCAAAAATACAGTCTCCTACAGCCTAAAACTATAGTTTCTATGATGAGCAGCAGATTAGCTGTTCTTACTGGCTTCATTCCCCCCTGAAGATGTAATTAAACAGTTTGGTGCATTCTCTTTTGTCAAAAATGATTTAGCTGTGTTTCTAGGTCATTGTCTATAGAAGAAAAATGTGCGTATATTTAATGCGGTAGAGTGTGTTAGACACCTTCTAAGAAGAGCTACAACACAAACCGCCTCTCCTGCCCAGTCTGTCCCCAGACCTCTTTCCTGTCCCTGTCCTTAGCGTCCCCTGCAGCAATAGTCCTTCCTGTAGACCCACTGCTCGCAGGTCACCTCAGCAGTCTCTTGTCATTTTCTCAATTCCTGACAGGAAGGAAGAGCCTTTACACCTTCTCCCTAGAGCAACAGGATGAACGTCTCCATGTGGAGACTGTTAGTGCTCCCTGAGGGTGGGCACAGTTGTCCGAGAACCAAGTGACTTTAACAGGGTGTGCAAGGTACTGTTGGGAAAAGGTGTGAGCACAGGACTGGGGGAAACCTGTGGGCCATTACCTGCTAGTAGACACCATTAGACACCCCATCACACCCCCACTAATGAGGTAGTGACTAAGATCTTAAATGAGGTACACTTCTCTTATGGAGATAGGCTAAGAGAGCTGCAGTTTTTCAGCCTGGAGAAGAAAAGGCTGGGGAGACTTTAGAGCCACCTGAACGTCTTCTGCTGGTCATGTTTAGGTCCTCATGAGAAGAGCATCTGCTGTCGTCCTCTCAGAGGGTTTCTTCCTTTTCTGACAGCTATAACTAAACTTAGAGTAAGCACATCCGTATGGAAAACGCATCCATGCTACTTGAGAAGTGTTGTTGAATTTTGAGGGGTTTTGGGCATGTATGACTAACCGTTCTTCACTTGGTTCTGGGACCTGACAGGGACCACAGGCTCTCAGACATGACAAAGCAGTTTCCCACGCTGAATAGCTTTCACATGAGGATTTGACAGCTCCTCTGACGGCTGTAGAAAAATCACCGTGAACCAAAATGTCGTCCAGTGCAGATGTGACAAAATCCCGTGTTTCAGCCCGGATGTCCAAGGTTAGCAGGCCCTTCTCCATCCAGCCCACGGTGCTGGAGGCACAGATGGCTGTGTAGGTCTTACAGGGCAGGGACACTTGCAGAGGCCAGATGTCTGAGAGCAGCCTCTGAAACTTTCTTCCTCTTTGTTTCCTTGCCTACCAGTGGAATATTGCTTTTTAGCCTGTCTTGAGTCTTTCTGGTCATGGGGGCTCATGGGTTTCTCCAGTTGCTGAGAGGGTGTGGGGCTGAGAGGCTCAGAGCCTGGTTCCAGTGGACGTCCCTTTGCAGGACAGGTCCTGGGGGTTGTGGCATCATGAATAGGGAATTTTGAATATTTTGAAATTTGCCTTTATTTATGGATTTTTAGCTCTGTTAGGAGCTGCTTGAAGCATGCAGCCTCTTCTGACACTCGGGGTGCTCCTTCTCAGGGTGCTCCATCCTTGAAAGTTGTATGTAGGTATGAAGTCAATGTGAGATGTGTCTTCTTCAGCTATAAAATGAGGTTTCTGGCCCTCTCACCACCCCCCTTGAGTCCCAAAAGAGTCTGCCATGGGCTTCCCAGAAGGAGAAACAGTCTTTTGGTAGTTTGTGGCCTTCCTTCATCAGTCTAAACATGAGGCGTACAAAGAGATTTTGCCATATTTAATGTCTGCAGAAGGATGAAGTTGTGCGTGGGAATTACTTCTAAAGATTGACATGTTGTAGCTGTTAACCACTTTTTAAAAAATTATTATTATTTAACCAAAAAACAGATTGCAGCCTAGGAAAAACAGCATGGTTTTTTTTCTTTCATCTTCTAAAGAAAACATTTCACTTATAGATATGTGAACTTATGAGTTATAAAATAGGAATAGTTGGAAATTGGAAATGTATAATAAGTTCTTAAGGGACTTGGTAATTTGCCTTCCTCTTGTAAAAAAACCCCAAATCAACTGATAATACAAAGCTCATGAAAGGCTGGGGAAAATGCAGGGCTGAACTAGATCTTTTTCCACATTGACTCCGAACTGTACTTTTTCTTTTGATGAAACATGAAATTACTTTTAATTTATTTTGTTTCAATCCTAGTTACATAAACTATTATTTGATTGTACAGCTGGACTGAAAAACTGTAGGAGGTCTCACATTTAGGATTTTGCTGCCTCTCTCTCATTAAGCCTACAGCCTGATTTCTTTAAATGCACCTATTAATCTTCTTACGGAGACAAATTGTTGTGTGGTTGGGTTTTTTCTCTCTCTCTCTTTTTTTTTTTTTAAACACTAACCTCCCAGTTAACTGGCAGAGTAAACACTGCTGGTTTGCAGCCTTTCCAGGTAGGGCTGTGCTGCAGCTGGGCACCGCAGTGCCGGCCCCTGCTGCCTTGGCCAGGCTGGGTTTGGTCTGCTTGGCTTAAACACCCGAGGTGGTCACAGCCCGAACCATTCTCATTGTGCTCAGCAACAATCTCCAAGTCGGCAGGATGGAGTAAATGTATTTTTTTCCGTTTCAGTTTTGCTGTAGGCTATTTCAGTGGTTCATCTGCGGTTACTTGCCAGAGAAGTGGCTGCCCCATCCCTGGGAGTGTTCAGGGCCAAGCTGGGTGGGGCTTGGAGCAACCTGGTCTAGTGGAAGGTGTCCCTGCCCGTGGCAAGGGAGTTGGAATGAGATGATTATTAAG
Source organism: Atrichornis clamosus (assembly GCA_013400975.1). Classification (NCBI taxonomy): domain Eukaryota; kingdom Metazoa; phylum Chordata; class Aves; order Passeriformes; family Menuridae; genus Atrichornis; species Atrichornis clamosus. Next base: position 96,092 of record WBMZ01011085.1, on the reverse strand, counting down.
GTCCCTTCCAACCCAAACTGTTCTGTGATTCTATGAAATTCTGTTGTGTTTTATTTCCAGTCTGAGACTCATGGGGTTTCAGGTTTGTGACCCATGAATGTAGTCCTTGTAGGACCAGCAATAGGACACAAAGAACCATGTGTTGTCCTTGACATGTGCAGATCTTTCCCATATTTCCTGTCAGATGCATCAGCTTTGTTGTCTCCTGCCCACCAACTGAAAGCCACCATATTTTGGGTTTCTTTTTCCCACTCATTGCAGGATTTGCCAACACTGGGCAAGTGTTGGTCCTTTGGAATGCTGCCCTTTTGGACCTTCTCCGCTCTCCTCTGCTCCTCTGCTGGGAATGGCTCTTGAGAGGGTGGGGGAGCTGCTGTCAGTCTCAAATACATCTGTGGGCTGCTCCAGCTCTGATATGAACTTGTGAGATGTCTGCAGCAGATAGTGCTGGAGCACATTGTGTCGGGGCCAGGCGGCACCGGCAGCTTTCAGTTAAGACTCTTGACGCCAGCGTATGTGAGGAGGTGATGCAGGGGGCTGCTCACATCCCTGTAAATCGATCCATCCTCCCTTTGTATTCAGGGCAGATCTGTAGTCCCAAGGAGTGAAAATTTCCAAGCCTTCTCTTTTTCCCACTTGTCTGTAAGTTGTGGATGTTTCGGCTGGGAATCCTGTAGCTGGGGTGCACACCGGGAAAAGAGGTTGTTTCCATTTATATAGTGTATTATATAGAATCTTTTGTGATGGTGGTGGTTTTCAGAGCAGGTAAAGCCCATTTACCACTGTATTAGATGAGGTTTTGACTGGTTACACACTGCAGTTATGAGAGAACATCAGTTCCTGTTGGAGTGGAAAAGATGATTCCTATCACTATGTTATATGCCAGTGCTTACTTCAGCCTGGCAAAATTAAGGCATCCAGAAACATCCCTCTGGGAGGAAACACTCTGAAGAAATGTCTCCTTAGGGGTCCTTTTTCTTCTTTATTTCATCTGCCTTCCTCATCTTCCAGTATCTCCTCCTCCTGCATTGTTAATGGATGTTAAGCACGTTAATGGATTAGGATAGGATTCCTCTCGGCTGTACAACTCAGTTTCATCCAACCCATGTCCATGATTACCAATTTAATTTTGATTTATTATTAACTGAAAATACAGGCCCAAACACTCCAAATTAACAAATTATCACACCTTTATTTTTCTTTGAAATATGCAAACAAAAGCCAACCAGCTGCTTTGGGTAGGAACAAAGTGCTTTCTACTTGTCAACATGTCTAAAATTTGCTTCACTTAGCAACTAAACTTCTCAGCCTTAAATTTTACCTGCTGCCATTTCAGCCAAGCTAGGCCTTCTGAGGGTTCTATAAGGACAGATACATCAAATATGCAGATGCCTCCATGTCTTTGGGGACAAATGTTCTGGGCTGAGGTACTGTGGCGGGGAAATGCAGGCAGGGACAAGGCGCCTCAAAGAATTGCAGATGCTGGAGAAGTGTTTTCCTTTGATCCTATAAAGAATTTGGCAGGGGAATTTCAGACTCTCCTATTTCAAAAGTGCATTTAAACTAAACATCTTGAGATATTGAAGTTGATGGTGTCTCTGACAGTATTGGTAATGTATTATTCCTTGGGTTTGCTTTACTTTTCCTGTCGTGAATAATGAGTTTTACAGATCAAAACATAATTAATTTTAAGTTTGGTTTGCCATTCACATTTGAGCTTCCAGTTCAAATCTCTGAAAACCAAAAAGTGGAAATCTAAGACACACAAACACTGATACTGACCCCTCGCCATGCCAGCCCCGGAGCAGTGTCGCACCAGCACTTGCAACCATTGGAGTCTTATCTCCAATCACAGACATGATTGGACCACGTGTGCTGGTGTGGGGTACGTCAGGGATGGAGACACCTCTGCAGCTGAGAAGCGTTTCTGAGAGACACAACCTGACATACAGTTTTTGTTAAAAAGCATCTGGCAATCTGGAACACAGATTTCTCCTCCTTGCAGGAAAGTGTGGGCTTATCAGTTTTTCCATGTACCCCTCTACATGCACTGTGCTTGGAGCTCTTCATGAGGGATCAGTTGATTGCTGTTTCCTCAGTCCCAGCTCAGAAGATCTTCTCTTGCTCTTCCACAGCTCGGTTATCCACTCTCCTGGTAGCCTGAGGCAACAAAAACAAAACAGAATTAAGGGCATAAGTGGCCCAGGGAAGAGTTAAGAGGGACAATTACGAGATGACCAAAATGAGTAGAGTGCAAAGACACAAGCTGCAGGATGGATAAAAAAGCTGTGGTGTTTCACCTACACACACAAAAAATAGGTCTCGTGTTTCATTTGCCCAGGCTCAAACAAATGAGGGTGCAAAGTCAGGATTTTTCGGTTGCTGCGCAGTCACCAGGAGCTGCTCGTCTCTCCACAGTATGGCACTCTGATCTCCTCTCCTCGAAATTGCTGTTTTAACTGTGTTTTTCTTTCCTTTTTCTAAAAATACAAACCAGTTTCTTTCTGGTCTCTCATTACTGCCTCTTTTTGAACAGCACTTCTCTTTCTGATGGATCTTCCTATTTTTTTATGCCTGGAATGAGTGTTGTTCTTCGTTCTGGGCTCAGTTTGGTTGACTCAAGCTGTCACGGAGATGGATAATGATACATTTTTTTGCATCAGCTTTTAATTTTGGAGCATGGGTGGAATTCATCCAGAAAAAGGGCCTTGCAGTCTTCCCGGCTTCTTAATGGTTGAATAGCAGCTTCCTGCTGCTGGAGGTTTTGTAGAAGTGTGGGGACTCCTGGGTGGTGTGGATGTGCCCATGGATCTTGACCTGGTGGAGCCAGACCCCTGGGATTGACCCCTTTTTACTCACCTGCAGCAAACTGTGCTCATGTTGAAGCAGTTTCCTGCAGCCAGCCAGCATCCACAGGAATCCCTCCAGCTCCTGGATGGAGTAAAGCCTGAGTGCAAAAGGGAGCCTTGCAAAACCAGACCTTGGTGCCACTCTTTGTGGGGAGGGAAGCCAGAAGCAAGTCAAGGGAACGGGCTGCCTCTGCTCTTCTCTTTGAATTGCTTTCCAAAATGCATTTTCCCCAAAATAACTTAATTGTGTATTTTTTTGGATGGATTGTTCTATATTTGTTGATGAGCATTAAATTGACGTTTTCTGAGAATGGTCCAACCTGGCTTGCAGAACTCTTTGCAGAGCATCAGTGTCTCATTTAGAGCCCATCACTATGCATGGCTATGGTTGTTTCCTGTGCCTTACTCTGCACTTCTTGACCTTGGATTTCACCTGTCATGGTGTTTTGAGACATACAGTTCAGGAGAGTCCTCCACAGCCCTTTGCATTCAACTTTAGCTTTGAATACTCTGAATAAATTTGTGTGCTCAGCAAACTTGTCCTTTCTTTATCCCCCTCCTTCCCAAGCCATTTATGAATATCCCATTTATTCCATGGCAAGATCCTGCACCTCTACTTGTGAAAACCTGACCATCATTTTCTAGGCTTGATGTCCTAAATCCTGATCAGTTATTAACCCACAAGAAGGATTTGCCATATTTCATCACCTTTTATTACTTCTTTTTTTCTCCCTTCTTTCTTCCTAGATTTTTATCTTAACTTTTCTCCTACTTGAGATGATTTTTCAGACTAAGTATTGCCTTTTACTCCTGTAGCTTGGTTATTTAATGATATTGCCTTGTTATGGCCATGTCTTAAACCCTTTTTTGATAGTGTATATTTTGCTAACAGGTGCCATGGAAACTTCCCTTTCTTACCCTTCCACCTGCTGCTTTTAATTTCTTTTTAACAAACCCTCTCACTTTTTCTCATTTTTTTCCCTCCAATTGTATCTGAAAATTATAGTAATCATGTGGATTTATGTGTTTTTTTCCAGTCCTGCAAGTAGATTGAAGCCAAGTCTATTACAGTCACTGTTACTGAAAGTTTGTGCTCTCAGTTTTGGAACCTGAGAGCAGGTGCCGTTCCTGTCGCAGGATTAAGTCCAGAGCAGGTAGTTTCATTCTGCATTGCTTTAGGGAATAGTTAACGACCTAAACAAAAAATTGTGTCACTGCTAATTAAAATCAGAGAGGCTCTCAAGGAGGGCGGGCGTGCGTTATAATCATAGATTTACAAGATAAGCTTTCACGAGCCGTGTGCCATAAAAATTCCTTAGCTTCATGCCATGGTTTATCTTTTGGCTTTGCTGGCATTTCATAAGTACAGCGCAGTAATTCATGGTGTTGGCTTTCCTGGGACAAAGGCCTTCAGTTAAGCGTGACTGCAGCAATCAGCTCTTCCACCCTTTAATTGCTGGAGCTCAGATACAAGATGTGAGTGGATGTAGGCTGAGAGGAGTGGCTGCTCCTTGCCTGGGGTACCCTCCGCATCATCCTTGTCCTTTCTGCTGCCCACCGTATTTTCAAGATTGTCATGGCTGTTTTATATAATTTTAACACACATAAATGACTTGCTCATAGCAATCAGTTGTACCAGGGAAGGATACGGAGGCGACACATCGAGTAGCTGAGTGGAAATCAGATTGAAGAGACGGCTCCAGCCCACACCTCGCCATGGCTCCTGGGGATGTTTATCCCTGTTTTAGTTGCTCTTTCCCTACGTGCTCCTTGGTGTTGGTCTCAGGGCTATACCTCTGTGGCCCGGCTCTTCATCATTCCTTGCAGATCTTCCAAGTCCTGCAGTAAAGAGGAGAGGAGCTCTGCAGGCAGCAGCTCAGTTTCCTGTCCAGCCTGCAACATGGCCACCCTCAGCATCACCTGAATTAATGTAGAGTGTGGTGTGCTTAATGAGGGGTACTTAATGACCCCAGACCTGCTCAGCATTCTCCCCTTCAGCAATGTCCTGGGGGGCAGTGGCTGGGGTGACTAGTTCCTCCTGTCCCTCCAGGTCTTCCCAAAGGCTCCAAGGTTGATCTTCACCTGCACTCATGGTCCAAAGCTGACCTGATTGCACCCATTCACTGCCCAAGGTAACATTTCTCCTTGCTTTGGATCTTCCAGGTACCTCCTAAGCGCCCAGAGAGAGGCAGAGCGGGATTAGATATCCCTTTGTAGGATCTCCATGTTCATCCCAGGGCTCCTGCTCTGCATCTGCACCCTCCTGACTCTAATCATGGAGCTGTACAGCTCCTCTGACACTGTGCAGCTGATGGCATTGGGATCAAGAAGTGGCTTCTACTCTGCCTCTGAAAGATTTACATGTAGTTTTCAGCTATCACAGAGGAAACAGATTTTCCCTGTCGCTGATGCAGAATGAGTATCAGACACTGCACCTGTCCCTGAGAGATTTTAATGCTTTGAAGTTCAAGATCATTAATGTTCTCAGCAACAATTATATCACTTGAAAAGGAGACCTCTTCAAACCTTGGGACCTTTATAGTGCCTGTTCCTATAAAGCTATCTGAGAAGAAATCTCTTTGATACATATGAGACTGAGATCATTACCTGCTGACTCTTCTGTCAGGCCAGTTTGCCAATGGCTCTGAAGGGCTTGACCAAAATCCTGACAGTGGTAGCCACATGTTTCAGGCATCAGCAGCTGAAAGAGCAGCTCCCCAGAGCAGCATGTGGTGGTCTGCAGGTCACTCAGTGACCTTCTGGCTTACGAGAGCTCATGTGAGAGATGCAAAACTCTGCCCTGAGTCCAGTTAAGGTCTGGAGGTTCATAGATGCTGCTCTGGACTCAATAGGGATCAGTTGCTTTGCATTTGATTGCAGATATTCATCATGGTCTGTGTAGGGTGTCTAGTAGACGTCAGACCTTGGGATTCTCTGGAGAGGAGTTTGGGGATATTGGGCTGGTGGGTGGGAACAATCATTGCTCTGGCTCTAAGGGAAATTGCTCTTGGCTCAACCAGGGACAAGTTGGGTGCAAATTAAGTGTTTACTTGCCACATAACAAAATTAGAATAGTAAAGAATAGAATAGAATAAGACAGAAAATAGCATATTTCCAGTTGGAAGGGCCTTCAATGATCATTTAGTCTAAGTCCAACTGATAATGATTCATAAACCTTTACCAAAAGGCAGTTGTATGGGAATGAAAATAAGCAAGTAAATGCTTATTTAGAGCTTAAATCAGTCATAAACCACTCTTCTAGTACATAGGATTCAGCTAATAAGATGACAGATGCCTCTCAAGAGCCATGCCTGACAGAGCAGCAGCGTGAGTGACATGGATGTGTTCTCCTGTTGCTGATTCCCCATTGAACTAGGCACGGTGCTAAGAGAATTACTGGTTTGTGGTAACTGTGTAAACTGGAGAACTCCTGGTTCTTGTTACCTCTCCATGGATGGGGTAGACCTCTGCATTTTAAATGAAGGGAAAAACCAGCAGCAGCTCTGGATGTGTTATCTCCTGCAGAACCAGGACTAGAGGAGGAAGCTGGCACACGGTGCATGCAGCACTGCTCATCCCATGGCAGCACCATCCCCTGGGGAAGGTCATTAGTCTGGTGCATTGATTGCCAGTGACTTGTGCCACCACCTGCCTGGCAGCCCCTCCTTGAACCCCAGCCTCAGCGGGATGTAACAGGGAGGCGAAGAATTAAAGAATATCAAATGTCTCTATTTTTATGAAAACAGGTATGTGGGTGGAGGTTAAGGACCTGAATGATTGCCCAGATTGGGTGGAAGTCTTGAGCACGAGCTCAAGTACACTGTCAGCATCAGGAGATGTGCATTAGGGTTGCCTCAGTCACTGGGAAAATGCCTGACAGAAGCTGCATCTTATTTGACGGGGATAAGGCAACCCTGGAGCACAAAGCTGCAGGAGAACAGGGTTTTTCCACTGCTCACAGAAGCAGTCATTAAACACTGTGGCCTTTCACAAGAGTGCTTCTGTTGCCATCTAATAAGATACTCCCTGACAGTTTCTAGTCACCATTTCATATTTTCTATGTTGATTTCAGCTGTGTGACATTCGCTGTTGTACCATCCAGTACATACATTTCCAGCATGATCTTCTTCCTGCATGGACTTCGGTATAATTAATTTAGGGGCACTTGGATTTAAGCAGGTGCTGGTTTTTAATTCTGTAACTGCTGGGGTTTTTTTGTCAAAGCAGAGCCTGATACAGGATTCCCTGTGTTAGATGTAGGACTTTTAGAGCTGCAGAGCTGCCCCAAATAAAACACTCAAGCTCGGGGTATATCTGAGCATTGCTAGTGTGAGATTTTCAGTGCACAGAGCTGAAACAGAGGGCCCTCCACATCAGACACTCCTTTTTCTGTTTATTTATTAAAAAGTTGCATGTCCTATTTTTTAGTCAGACTTGCTGACAGGCAGTATATACCAGCCAGTATTTGTTATTATCCCATGCCATTCCTATGCCGACCCATAACCATTCAGAATGATGTCTTTGCAAGTTAAACCCAGTGCCATTTTGACCTAGAGTACAACTGCCTGTTTGCTTTACCTCTTTTTTTTTTCTAAATAGGTTATACTCAGTGATTCTTAAAATCAGTCATGTGGATGTTCACATCAGGTTTCAGTCGAACCAACTAGGTCAGATCTCTGCTCGTAGCTGAGCAAGTTTAATTCTTGTTGGTCAGCCCAGTCTCCCTCTTTTGGTTGTGAGCCTCTTCACGTCTCTTTTCATGCTTTATCTTGAGTTGTTTGCTTCTTATCCCCTTGGTTTTACTGCAGGTAAGCAAACATTTTCCCTCTTTTTCTACCCAGTTTTCCCTCATTTTTCCTACTAACATAAAAGACTTGCTTGTCCTCATTTTGCTGATTTTTGATCTGGATTTGAAGCTGGGAGCTCCCTTCCATGGGCAAACTCAGCTCTTCTTTGGAAAGCCTGTGCAGGGCGTGCACTTTGTAAAATGATGGTGACACTGCCACTTATTTTTGTGGTTATTATCTGCTACAATGCAGTAATTAGATCAGTTGCCCAGCAAGCAGGGACCCACTTCCCTTGGCACCAGTCAGAGGAAGGGATGCAATCCATGTTTCTCAGTTGCATAGAAGGGCTGCAGCTCCTGGAGGATTTACTCAGACCACAAATGCCAAGCTCCTGTGGATTTGAGCGCTGCCAGGGTTTGGTGGCAGCTGAGCAGATGGATGTGCTCAAGGCAGAGATGTGAAATTAAACAAAAACCAATAAATCAGGAGAAAACCAATGCTCTCTCTTGAACTTTTCCACACAAGTCAACAAGACTTGATTTACCAGCCAGGCGTGTAGATTTTGTGTAATATCATCTTTGCTTGATTTTATAGCAGAGACATTAACAGTGTTGGCATTTACCTTGTGATGGTTATTGCTCCCAAGTTAGCACCTCGTGTGAAAAAGGGCCCGTTGACATCTCTTGGGATGTTGGCTCCAAGTCTGGGTCTTGCCTGTAAAATTTAGTGGCAGTGATGAACCTACTTGAGTTAAATTAGAGCAATTCCCTCCTACAGACCCTGACTTTACCTGGGAATTCCCAAATAAGAAGGCTGCACCGATTTACTGGCACAGAATTGTAAACCAGTGCTATGTCATTGCATTGCTTTCATCTTCCCTGAAGCTGCTGACATCTTTTCCCTGGTGCTGCTGTGGCATCAAAGGTCTAGCTTAGGACAAATCATGTTTTCCTGAAATTAAATATTAACCAGCAAATAGTCTAACATTTGTTTTGGCTGTAAGTAGGACTTTGTTTTTAAAGCCTTCCCAATTTTTGTATTTTTAATGAAAAAACATAATTTTTACATTAGGGAAAAAAATCAGGCATAAAAAATATGAGGTGCTTGGGACACCTTACATTGCTGGGCTTGATTTTGTGGTGAATGGCTTTGACCCTTGGTTTTCCTTGTGCTGTTCATGTTTCTGATCATCTCAGGCAGCCTTTCCCTCCCAGTACTTATCCATCTCCTCCTAGGGCATTGCGTCAGCCCTAAATAGAAAGGCTGGTTTCACATCCATATCTGTTCCTGGCTGGAACAAGGGAAGTTCTGGGCCTTTTTAATCAGGAGAAGTATCTGATGGAGAGGCAGAGCTGGGTATGGATTATTGTTTCAGAGTGGTTTTTAGCTCTGGACTCTGTGGCAACAACCTTGCAGCAGCTTTGCCTTCTCTCTTTCATGGAGCTGAAGGTTAATTTTTGTGGGTGCCTGCTTAGCTGAAAAATGGAGGGAGTTTTAGAAGGCAAGAAGAAAGACACCATATTTCAATTTAAAAACAGTGGAAGAAAGGAAAAAACCAGCATCTTCCCAGCTGCCCACCCTGTCAGTGACTGTGGGCAGGTGAATAGAGGTGCCTGCCTGCCCTTCTTGTGATAAAGCATTCATAGACAGCATATCATAAATGGACACCTTGACAGTGTAATTGTTAATAAGCTCAGTCAAACACACTTGATATTCTTTAGTTGTACAAAATGATTACTCTGTTGGTAACGGAGAGCGCTGCTGAGCTTGGACCCTGCAGAGATCTTTGGCTCTGTATTGCCCAGTATTTCTAATTCAGCAATTAGGGTGGTGCAAAACCATCCCAACCCTCATCAAATGGGGGAAATCCTGCCTTATTAATGCATTTCAATTTAATTGTTAATAAACACTCTAGTGGTATTGGGGGAGATTCCTTTGGAATCAGTTAGCATCCCAGTGCTAGTTACTATCAGTGCTAAAGTCTGTAAAAAGAAAAAAAAAAGAGCTGAGCTGCAGTTTGGGCTTTTGTAACAGCAAAAAAGGTGTTCATAGATGGGTACAAGGCATACAAAATATTGGAGCATCCTCGCAGAAGATGCACTGAGCGTGGGCCTGTGTTTGATTCCATATGACTATTCTCATGTTCTTTCCTGAGGCATCTCTCCTGGATTGAGTTACTGTATTTGACAGACCAGATGATTTCTTCTGGTCTTAAAATTTCACGGGTATGTTCAACTGGTGCAAGTGAGAGACAGCCCAGCCTGTGTCACAGGGAGGCTGAGGCATCTTGGATAATTATAAAATAAATAAATGCAGTGTTGGTAGAAGTGCATGGAGTGAAACTGCTGCTGGGAGTGGGATGGAGGTGGTGCCCAGCATTCCTTAGCACCTGAAAAAGCTCAGGGAGCTGGGAGGGAGCTCAAGCCCAGGCTGGGAGAGCATCTCTGAAGCAGCACTGACCCACCAGGCAGTAGGCATCCGACCACCCTCCTCCTTCTTCTGTGCCAGGAATGATGCTCAGGGCAAAATAACAGCACCTGGTGTATTGTTCCTCATGGGCTTTTGCATTTCCAAGAGAGCCACACTCTGTTTTGGGAAGGAAAAGTAGTGAAATTGTCTGTGTGTTGTCTGACACGTCCTTGATAGAGTCAAAATTCCTACTTGGTGGCAAATATTTTTTCATGTCAAATGGGGAAAAAACCTGAATTTAGAAATTTGCAGTGGAATAGAATCATAGAATCACGGATTGGTTACAGACCATCTCATTCCGCTCCCTGCCATGACACCTTCCACTAGACCAGGTTTCTCCCAGCCCCATCCAACCTGGCCTTGAACTTTACAAGGGATGGGACATTCAGAGCTTCTCTGGGTAGAATAATCACTCTGCTGTTCCAAACAACAGTTATTTATTTGACCATATATACATGAAGTTTTTCAAATAATGTTATTTCAGAATTGTTTAATACACCATTAGGATAGTGTGTGTCTAATACATAAATGCTGGGTTTTTATAGGAATTAAATATAAGGTGAGAAGATGCATTTTGCTTTCTGACAGTACTTTCTCTTAGCGTCTGGGGCTGAGCTCTCCCATCTCCACAAGCTACAGAGGCCGTGTGTTTTATGGGGCAGTAGCTCTTCAGCCCTCGACATCAAGTGGCAAACCCCAAATCTGGACCCAAGGGTGTCACAAATAATAATAGAGGAGCAGCACACACCAACAACATCCATGGCAGGTGCCTGCTGCAGGGCCAGGAGCAGTTTCCTCTTCAGTTTAGAGCAGATCAGCCCCTCCCTTAGTGCTTTGCTTTATTATTATTGTGTGATTCCTCCTTCAGAGAAGTGGGTTTCAACCTGCAGCCGGAAAGTATTCCCAAAGTGCTATTTTACTATTTATTTTCATCCGACTTCCTATTACTGTGGCAACATGCACTTTGAATTTCATTAGTTTTATGCATTTAAGTTCCCTTTTTAAACCTTTTTAAGGTCAGACCCTGCTTGGGTAAATCAACAATGTATTAAATTTGAGGTTCTGAGTAATACTTTTCCTTAAACAGCTGTAGATCACAGGTAGTGAGGGCATTAGGGCTTCTGCTTTTTCGAGAAATATTTGTGGGCATTACTGATAAGCACACGCACCAGATTATTCTGTAATTAGATAAGCATCTTCCTTCACAGATTCGCTCTTGTGGTCCATCAGCAGCACACTGCAGGATGCTTGCCCTGAAACCACATGGGAGGAGGGTGTGCAGGCTGTCATGCCATGCTCTGCAGCACAACAGCTCAAAGCTCTTGCAGCTGGAGCTGCTCCAGGGCTCCTTGGGATGGCCAGGAGCATCCCTCAGCACTGGGGCATGCTGAGCATCCCACACAGGCTATGGGACCGCTGCTGGACCGCAGTGGACACGATGCTGACCTCAGGGTTGCTCCTTCTAGGTAACTCTGGTTTCACAGGGAGGTTTCACGGTCCTGTCCTGGTGACCAGATTCACCCTACCTGGTTTTTTTGCCCAGCCAAGACTCACATCACCCAGAAGAGGGTTCAGCTGTGGGCAATCAGCCCACAAAAGTCCCTGTGGCCTGTGTTTCCCATTTCAGTACTGATTACTAAAGCAGGGCCAATGCCCTCTCTCTTGATTTCCCACTGCTGAGGCCCCTAGGCAACAGGCCCTTAGCTGCTTTCACCTGTGACCTGCATGGGTCTACTTGAGAGCTGAGAAAGTACAAATAGTTCTCCTGCCTCCTTTGGGCTTCCAGAGGGGTTTTCATTCAATAAATAGGGCTCTTTGCAGGCTTCTGGTTTCACAGTCACTCATGAAAGTAGGTTGTGAGATGCTGGTTTAGCAGGCATTGGCTGTGTCCGTGCAGAAAGGGCCCTGCACGCTGCAGAGCACAGTCACAGCTGCCTCTTTCAGTGAGTTTGTGCTGAAGTTTGTGCTGGAGAAGTGCTGGGAGCCCTGGCTGGCAGGAGGCTGTGCTTTCCAAACTACTCACACGTATTTTTATGGGCAACTTTCTGACTAAAGTTCAGCTCAGAATACACCGAGTAATTCAATTACATCTCTGCTGCTAGGTTATGTAAGAGAAAGCTGAAATCACGCCTCGTTTCGTAAGGTGAAGTGTGTCCTTCTACTGATGTGAACAATTTCCCTGGTTTGCAGTGGGGTTTTGCTGAGCCTCCTTGGCTGAGCTGGGATTTTGGGGGGGGTGAGGGTGCTGTAGTAGTTGTCTACGTTGACTGGCATCATATGAACATTCAGAATGTGGGCTTATTGTGTGTGTTTTGATGGTATTTCAGCACCCTGAGGAGACCGGAGCAGCTGGATCAGGCCGCGGGCCAGCGGTCACCATCCCCCTCCCTCGCACAGACTGCACCCAGCTCCCAGAGCCCCCGCGAGATGAGGGGCCGGGGCCAGCCCGGACCGGCGGCGGAGGGGCCGCGGAGGACGCTGCAGGTGGACGCCAGGAGCCAGGGCCCGGGGAGGTCTCCCTCGGTGTCGCCGGACCGGGGCAGCACCCCTACCTCTCCCTACTCGGTCCCGCAGATCGCGCCCCTCCCCAGCAGCACCCTCTGCCCCATCTGCAAGACGACAGAGCTCACCTCCTACCCCGGCCAGCCCAACTTCAACGCCTGCACCCAGTGTCACAGCAAGGTCTGCAACCAGTGTGGCTTCAACCCCAACCCGCACCTCACCCAGGTAATGCCTCCTCTTCCTCGTGCAGCCCTCCTGGGTGCTTCGGGTGGGTTCCTGCTTTTTCCAAGCGCAGAAGCTGTACCTTTGCTTTTGGCAGCTGTAAAGCACTGACCAAGAGCAAGGGCTCTGCTGGTAATTGCAGAATAATGGTGATAATATGAGCTTTGATGAGATGAGGGAGATAAATTAGCTGAAGGGAATTGATAGGCTCTCGGGGCTCATTCTGTGTTGTTGAGACCCCAGAACACGTAGCTGAAGTCTGCATTCTCAAAATTGTCCTGGAATCAAAGGACTTGAGAGCGGGAGGGGAGCGGAGGGGCTGCTGTCCCCGCCGAGGTGTGGAGTGTCTCAGCCCCTGACTCATGGCAGGTGCTGTGCTTGGTGGCGGGCGGGCTTCAGGCAGCGTCACGCTCGGCGGGAGGGAAGTGCCGGGAGTCGTGCGCTGCACGATGCGGTGCTGGGGCAGCGTTTCGTGGGATGTGTGACATGGATGCTCAGCGTTCCGGGGGCGGGCCCGGCAGCGGTGCCGGAGGCGGGTGCTGGGGCTGGCTGAGGTGAGGGGCTCCCTGTACCAATCTGTCAGGTCACAGATCTCCACACAGGGTGGGACATGATGTGATGGTTTGTGTAGCTATTCAGAGCCAAACCATGGGGATTCCTTATCTCAGACTTAATAGCAGAAACTTAAAGCCACTGTGCTACTCCAGTGCTTGATAAGACAGGATCTGGGCACTGAAGACCCCTGGATACCCAGGATTTATTTCCAGTAGCCATTTCTGGTAAGCACACAATGCTTATTCCTGACAGTGGTGTCTAAACCCCATTTTTTGAGGAACTCCTGCTTTCTAGTTCTTTTTCCTGATGGAAGGAATGACAGAATTATAGAATGGTTTGGGTTGGAAGGGACCTTCAAGATCATTTAGTTCCAACCCCAGCCAGGGCAGAGACACCTTCCAGTAGACCAGGTTGTTCCAAGCCCTGTCCAACCTGCTCTTGAACACTTCCTGGGATGGAGCATCCCCAACTTCCCTAGGCAACCTATTCCAGTGCCTCACTACTCTCACAGAGAATATCTAATCTAAGCCAACTCTCTTTCACTTTGAACCCATTTCCCCTTGTCCTGTCACTCCATGCCCTTGTAAAATAGTCTTGCCCCATGAAGGAGAGCTGGGGAAGCTGATACCCCTGGTATAATGAGGTGTAATTAGCTGGTGCCTGATTTTACTCCACAGGTGTTTACCCCTGCAAAGGTCAAAATAAGATCTCAGATCTTAATAAAGGGCCCCGAGGCTCCTGTAAGGAATGCCAGGGGCCACTTTTCTGTTTCACTTTTAATTAGATTTGCCAGATACTAACTTTGTTGTCCAAGCATTGCCTTGGAAGTTGTCCAATACTCTGAAGAGTATCAGTTAACTAGAAAATAACCAACCACAAATGCACCAATTTCTCAGTTTCTGGTCAGCCTGGACCTTGTCTCCTCAGCCTTACCCCAAGAGCTTTTCCACAGTGGACTCTACACAGAATCTCTCTTGCAGATACCAGCATTAAAATGTGTGTATGCACGGAGTTTTTGCTTAGGAGCTCAAGGCCACCTCTCTCTTGGCATCTCCAGATCTCTGTGCCCTCTGAAATGTGTTTGACTGTGGAGCATTTTTAAACATCAAATCAAAAGAATTGGATCTGAAATGAAGAAAAAGTTGGGGTTTTTTTTTTTTGTCCTGTGTTTAATATGCATTTCAGCAGCAAGCAACCTTATGACTTGTAAGTAGGTCGTTGTGGGAGCTGGGGGATGAAGACAGTTGTCCAAGAGAAGTGTTTGCAGCTCGTGTTGGCAGCCCGTGTGATGGGCTGGCGGGGGGAGCAGCAGTGGTTGCTGCCTTGTTGGAAGTGTGACTCATTTTCCTCAACATCATTCCTTGTGCTGCTGTTCCAGTCACACAGCGAGGTGCCTGAAGCAGCCTGGTGGTGTTAGAAGTGGTGCTGGGAGGCAGCTCGGAGGGTGCTCTCTGTCTTGATGGAGGGAGCTGGGTTGGAAAGGATCTCCAGAGGTTACCTGGTCCAATTCTGCTCAGAGCAGCAATCAGGGAAGGGATCTTCGGGCTGTTGGGTCCCAAAACCTTCCCAGGATGGACATGCTGGTCCCACCTGCTCCACTGCCTCCCCTCACAGGGAAAACATCCACCCAGTCTGGTCCCTCCAACCCAGCAGGTGATGCAGGGTGGCTGCACAGCTTTGCTAATGAGGTGTTTTGCAGGATTGGATTTTCCTTTTGCATTTCTTTTTGAATGTTTTCAAGGGAATAGTTGATGTTGCTACTTTGTGCTGCAGTAGATATGGATTTGTAACTTCTATCTGCTTTCAAGGCTCTCTAGCAGGATTCAATAATCAAAAATACTACATTTTCTAAGAAAATCAAACCCAAGGAAACCAAAGTTGTATTTTGCGTGGTACATCCTCTCCTGTGCAATCTGTGGGACTGCCAGAAACCACTGGCATGGTTAGGTGGGAGTTCCAGCTCTGGTTTGGCATAATGATTTCTGAAGCTGTCTTGAGAGCTGGGGTTTGAAGCTTATATAAACACTTTCTTTTCATGAGTCTTTTATTTATATATAGACATGCTGTAAAATACCTTTCTGTAATACATATTTAAAGAAAATATAGACTTAGTGTATGAGCTGTAGTCCATCAAGTTCTGTCTTGCCTCTTAAAATTCCAAGAGCAGATTTTTGAGAGGAGGGTTAACTGTACCTGTTAGCAAAATACCTTTACTTTGTAATTAGGTGGTACTTTCTGCTCGGAAGCACATACTTCCCTTGAAATACTATTTTTCTTTGCCTTTTGTGTTTTATTCCTTTTCATGTAGCTTGGTGGTCGTTTTATCTTAAAGGCAAGTCATGAATTTCTGTGCTGACGAAGCAATCAGCCTCTGTGGCATCTTGAGTTGATCGCTTGCTGAGAAAAACAAAATATCTTCTTGGCTTTTTATTTCACTGTCTGTTTATTCCTTTGAGCAGCAGCTCGTTCTTGTTTCACAAGACTGGGCAAACAGAAGTTCCTGTCTGCTGCTGGTGTCACTCATATTTTACATGTAGATAATCATATTGTTCCCTCTGTTCCTCTCCGTGCACCGAAATAGCTGCTGTCATCGTTTTCAATTTGGTCGTGTGCTGGCGGGCTGCTTTCCTCGTTCATTCACTTATTCCTGAAGGTCAGTTCTCTTGCCGTAGACAGTTATTTTAAGCAAGGAAAGGGAATTATCAAGCAGGGAGCAATGGTGGCACCATTAAAGACAAAGAGTTTTGAAAGTGTGTGCTAAAATCCAGCAGTTTGTTTGCAGTCCTGTGCGGGAAATAGGTTTTTGACTGGAGATGTGTTATTTTAAGTGCAACATTGCAGCTTTCACATTCTGGTAGGATTTTTAATTTCTCATTAAATCTTGTTTTTAACTTTTCCTCTGTGTTTTCTTTGAGGGGTTTTTTGGACAGCTTGTTCTGCAGGACCATACCAGTGATGCTGTCATCTTCTCTGGGGGGAATAGCTCAGTTTCAAACCAGTACAATAGGTTTAGAAAATCCTCTTTTTATACATCTTTCACTTTGTTCTGCCGCTCCTGTGGCTTTCGCCTGACTGATCCTGCAGCATGTTCATCTGATTGGATTTGCTCTGTTTGGTATCATAAGGAGTAACCTGCAGGCATCCTTTCTGCTTCTCTGGGGTTTTGAAGTGCTGCTGCACATTGCTAATTTGATAAATTAATTTCTTCTTCAGTCTTCTCTTAAAATGTGTTGGGTTTCTTTTAATTTGTTTTCTCCCCGTCCTAAGCACTAAACTGAAAACATGAGGAACTTGAGTTTGATTTTAATCAAGAGCAGTGGCACAGCATTAAAACGTGTGCTTTAGTTAAAGCTGAAATGAAACTCAAAATTCCTGGCTGTTTAATAGGTCTGCTTGGAACCATTTGGGATTATAGGAAACCATTGTTGTCTGCCTTACGTTTCTATTATGCTTTTTTCAATTTGAAGTAGTGTTTGCTAGATGCAGTTTCCTAAGTGTTCAGATGCACTGCCCTGAATGAAAGGAACATATTTATACATGTGTGTTCTTTACCAAATTGCTTTCTTTTTGAAGGCCCTGCTTTTGGCTCCAAGCCATTTTGATTGTATTTTCTGTATTTGTGACCATATTTGTGACTGATAGTTGTTAAACTTCAGTTCTGTGCCGTGTTTTTAGCTTCACTTAGGGAGATTGAAGAGATTCTTTCTACTTTTTATGCTATGAATATAATGAATGATGAAATATGTAAAATATTTGAGAGTAAATCTGTTCCCTACGTGCTCTGTGCCATGTAAGCTCATCACAAACCTTTGATCACGGACCTTCAGCAAGTGAAACGTAAAAAGTCTCAAGGAGGATTAAAAACTTGCTGGTTGGTTTCCCAACAGCGGTCAGGGTTGTTTGACAGGAGAAGAAAATTCTCAGCGGCTCTTGAGTTATCTGCACTAAGAGGAGATATATCCACAAAAATCACTCCAAGTTTTTAGGTAAATGTTTAAATTGTATTAATGGAAAATAGACCATCAGCTGAGGAGATGAGACTGAAATAGTGTAAGTATTGTGTAGGGCTGTGTTTATCCTGTCATAACCTCACAGCAGATGGTTTTCTGCTCAGTCGTGTAAGAAAATTTGGGTAAAGTGGATAAAAGAAGAAGCCATTAGGGGAAGCTGAGGGGTAACACAATGCAGAGCTTCTCTGGTGGCAGGAGTGGGGCTTGTTGGCACTAGAGGGATGGCCGTGGTCCAAAGCCTTTTTCAACCTGGCTGTACTGGCAGGAGTGGTGCCTGCCCACACTACCACCTCAGTCATTTAGCAAATGACTGAAAAAAACCTCAAATATTGAAATGGTGAAGCTGTTCATACACTGCTTTTCAAAGGAGCTCATTTCTCATTTAGGTTCATTGTCCCAATTTTACACCTTGCAGCATGTTGGTGTCCAATTTTCAGCAAAATCCAGCCTATTTATGAATTAGGGGCCCAATCTAAATTATTTACCCTTCAGGAGGCTTTGTCTTGACTGATGACCACTGGTTCAGAAATCCTGCAAGCCTAGGGCTGTGCTTAGAGTGCCAGGGGTGTTATTAGTTCTGCATTAAGTCAATGGCTGTTATTAATGGCAGTGAATCTCCATCTTTTCCTCTCATCCATTTCCTCTCCTGCCTGTCATTCGTTCAACATCCAAACATTTACAGCTCTCTGATGCTGTGCGAGCATGGATAAAATCCCTGTAGGCATCTGTGCTTTTACCTTGGGGTCTAAGAGATGCTAAAATGACTTGGAAGAGTAGCTGGGTGCAGGTGCCTTGTGGTCTGGGTAGCTCTGAAGTGATGGAATACAACTGTAATTTATATTTCTGTGACTTTTGTGGTGTGAAGTTGTATTTTACAATATATTGTGCTCTGACACACTACCCCATCATTTCTGGGTGTTAATGTGGTGGGTTTGGGGATGGGAGCACCAAGGGCTGAGCACAGAAGGACTGGATGAAAACAGAGTTCTACTTGCAGATAGATAATTAAACATGAATTTTATGAGAGATTTGATCTTCCCTGTTTCTCTCTGCCTTTTCAAGCAACCAAAGTGTTCTTCACCTCCTTGGCTCTTCACTGAGAACTGTGGGGCAATGCTGATGTGGCATCTCCTAAATTTCCAGGTTTCCTCTGGGTGCATCAGCTCATGTTGGATGTAGCTCTTTGCAATGGCAGCGATGGCAGAGGATAAGTTGTGATAGTGATATTAAATTTACACAGTCTTTTCTCTTACTGAATGGCAAAGCCCACAAAGTTTTCTCCTGCCTGTGGGCCCCCAATAACCATTTGTTTTCCTGGCCATGGTGCTGAAGCACCTCCAGCTCCAGCCATTGGCATGTGTGTAGCCCTGCATCTCCTGTTTCTGTATTATTGTGCTCATGCAAAAACACAAGGCTGTGTTTAGAGGTTAGAGTTCCCCTCCTTTTAAGGAATGGGTGTTGGGTCTGAAAAAGAAGTGTTTTTCTGATCTGGCATCCCCTGGGGTATTTCACACCCTGGTCTGTGGGTAGATGAGGAGGATAAGGCTGTAGGGCTGGCTTTGTCAGCAGTGGCCCTTCCTTTCTGTGCACCTTTCAGCAAGTTCAGAGGTGTGTTTTTTCCTCCTGTGATCAGATCAAACCCCAGACACCCTTGGGCAGGCGGTGTTTGTGTTCTGCTGTGGTGTTAGACAGCTTTCTGCGTGTGTATGTAGTAGGTTGTACCCTATATTCAGCCAGACCCCTGTGATGCTGAGTCAAGTTGCCCATTTTAGAATGATTTCTCTTTTGAGATCATCCTCCTTCACCATATAGCTGTAAAAATAAATCTGTCGTTAGCATTACATTGCAGATCTGGGAGAAATTTTCCATTGGATCATACTGTGCAATAGGAGAGAAATGTGACTTTTATTCCAATTTTTTCTTTGTTTTAGCAAAGCTTCAGCCAGCAGTGACCTGCATGTGCAGTGGGTGATGCTGTTTGCAGGAGCCAGGGCTTGGCATGCCTGGAACCTTCTCCTAGGGATAGAGCAATTTGGGCGGCAGCTGCCTGGGCAGGGATGCTTAGCCCAGTCTGCTGCCACAGGGCTGCTCCTATCCCAGTGTCCTGGGTCAGCATCTGCACCACGGGCTGGTGGGACCAGTGCTTGCTGCCCTACAGCTCTCCTCAAGAGCAGCCTGTGAGCTGGGCACTAAAAATCTGCTCTTTGTGACTGCAGTGAATATTCTGTGGCTTTTTTTATGGTGAGAAAATACTGATAGGAACATGGGATTTATCACCATGGACAAACAGGTTGTATGTGTATGTATATTTGCCATCTTCTAGCCCTTCCTCACTGTTGCCCTTCACTACTTAATCCCTTTATCCCTATACCCAGTGTCCCATCCCTCCTGGCATCCTGTATCTGCAGTGTTGCAGTGAAGGATGTGTTATCCTTTGGTTGGACTTTTTTTTTTTTTTTAATGGGGTGATTAACAGTGAATAAAACAACTCATGAAGCTGGAGAGTAGCTCACTTGCTCTTGCTGAGCCTTTCTACATAGAAATGCCTTGTTTGCCTTTTCAGCCCCTGCTGCAGCCCAAGCAGGGGCTTCTCCCAACCATCCGCAGTGACGTGCGACTTGTCTGTTTGACAGATCACAATTTAAGTTAGAGCCCGTGAAAAGAAATGCTCGTGAGTAATTCTGACTGTTCCTCCCTGTGTGCTGCCTTTCGCTGTGCTCTGCGTGGATGATTCAAATAATGCAAAATTTGCTGGCAGAAAGCGTCAGAAAAGATCTTGGCTAAACGTTTGCTGGTGACTAAAGGGGCTGGTGTTGCTCAGGGTGGGTCTGAGCCGTGGCAGCAGGGACACAGGAGGGGCTGTGGTGATTTGTTAAATTGTTCGGAGGGGACAGGAGAGTGTGGCTTTGCGCAGGCTAGAGCTCTGCTGCGGTGCAGAGGGGTAATTAAAACAACTGCAAGTGAAGAGCGATCCTCCCGAGGGATGGGAAGTGGCCTCCTTTCTGCTCGGCATCTTCGGCCGCTTGCTGAATACCGAGCCCAGCAAAGCCGCACACGCCGAGCCGCCGCCACCCTGCGCCGTCCTTCCCTCGGTACATTAAGTTACAACAAGCTGTTTGCTTGGATGAGACATGGTTTTCCTCTGGCTTTCACCTCCCGGATCACTTTGTCATTAAAAAGAAAAGCCAGCTGAGGATCGCAAGCGGATGTCAAGCTTTCCATAGCGGAGCAGGGTACCGAGTCAGAGGCTCCCTGTGTTTTTGAGAGCTTTGCTGTGGTGGCTGCTTCCTTTCATTCCTCCCCTGAACATCCCCGGGCAGAGAAATAAGATCCTTTACAGCCCGTGGTGGTGGATGGTGATACTTTGCTCTCATGGATGCTGCTCCAGGTTTTCCTAGCATGTGAAATCTCACAGTGGTTGAGTGTCCCTCGGCTCCTGCTCAGTGCACACATAGCATTCCAGAGAGCAGGAATTGCACAGGGCTTTGCAGCCCTCGCTTGTGTGGTCTGGTTTGCAATGTGTGTTTGCTGCTGGAACACTGCGCTGCCTCAGGGAGCGCTTAGGAGGAAACTTCAAGAGCTTTCAGTGCTTTGATGGGGATTGAGTTAATCCTAGCTGAATTCATTCCTATTTACTGTCTACAAGCTGCAGAGAGCAGGGTGGTTATAATGGAGGGTGTCAGACACCCCACACTAGCACCCACCTGCACCCACCCCTACGGTGCTGTCCCAGGGGCTGCATCCCAGTGCAGCAAGGGGTGCCCAGTGGGAGAACCAAGCAAAGGCGGAGATGCCATGACATGGCTCTTCCCACTCTGGATGGTAGTGATATACAAGGTCTGGCTGATCCTTAAAGACAGGTGGTGGCATCTTGTCAGTGTCTCTTTTAACCTGAATTTAGCTCATCACCAGTGCTATTTATAGAGCTGTGTGGGCTCCCACCACCATAAACCAACTTGCTTCTTCCTGACCCTGTTTCTTGTCTGTGTCTTGGCCACAGTTAGGTTTAGATGCTAACAATGGATTTGCATAGTGTGGTGGACTGGAAAGCCTCAGAGATTTCTGAAAGCAGCCCTATGAATGCACTAAGGTGTTTGTGAAACAGCAGTTCATCCCTGCAGAGGTGTTTCTCACCATCTTAATTCAAGCCTTGCTCCCAGATTTTTTTAATCTGCCGTACCCAGAGACATAATACACAACTTCTCAGAGACATAATACACAACTGTGCTCCTGGACAGACCAGATCTGAGGGGTATGGTGCTGATGGACTATGAAAACTGGTTATTTTAATTCCCATTGAAATGGTGTTTTATCTAGTCTGCAAACCTTTTGATCAAGGACAGCTGAAGGGGGATGTTTCCCTTCTGGAGTCAGATTATGTTGTAAATAGCCTTTGCTGGTAGCATGGCTTTCTGTTCTGAGTAAATCGAAGCCAAATTGCTGGAATGGCTCTGGAAATCCAGAGAGCAAGATATGGTCGTAATGGAATGGAAATAGACTGTGTAGCAGGTTGGTGGGATTAAAGGTTTGTTAGGAGTTAAGGCATGGATGTAACACGGCACTACACCAGATAGAAGTTGATTTTGAAGACTGAATGGCCAGTGTGTCCCTCCCCTACCTCTCTTGCCCCCTCCCCTGCCCACTTTGATGCCCACCTTAATTGAGCCTGGCTACCTGTGCAGCAGCCTTACAAAGAACCTTCAGGATGAGAAGTTTTAACACTGACTTTTTGCTCCCTCCCCAGATGCTCTGCCACTCCCTTGCTATATGTCCAAGCTGAGGGGGCAGACTGGCCACACCCTCAAGTTGGAGGCCTCTGTGGAGGAGACCTGAGCCACGGCAGGGTAGATGTGCCCATCAGTTTTCTGGAGAGGAAGTTTTGGTGCCCTCCCAGCTCCAGCTGCCCTCTCCTCTTTCTGATGAGCACAACACAGTATTCCCATTAGATGGAAACAGAAGCACAAGCACTCGGGCTCATCTGTTCAGCAAAGCCTAGATTATTCTGAATCATCCAACATCCTTATCAGAGCGCTCCAGCCGGCGCTTGCATCAGTCACAGCGCAGGCTGGCGGAGTCAGTGGCAGTGCTCTGCCCGTTTTAATTGCCACGAGCCAGCAGCTATTTGAAGCCCTGTCCCCAAAGAGCAAACGAGCTTGTCACTGCGTGTAACTCGGCTTTGCAGGAATTGCGGGATCAGCAAGCGTTCCCCATTAAAAACCTGCTAAGGATGCAGAGGTATAGGGGGTGCACGTGTAGTGCAGCAGCCAGCTGGGTGTGATGGAGTGGGGCACTGCCAGGCTTGGAGCTGGGAGTTGGAGCTCCCCTTGGGATTTTAGTTTTGGAGGTTTTTTCCCTCTAATTGCAGAATACCCTGGAAGCTGGAAAGGCTATATCCCTGTGACTCCTGGGGTATGATGTTCCTCCAAAAACAGCTTTGTCATGGCTCTGAGCTGCTTATTGGTTCTGTTCAGCCCCTCCTGTTCTCTCAGACGTACGCTGTTGTCCTTCCACCCCACAAGACATCTCATGTCTCTCCTGATCTTCTGGAAGGTACTGTTTGCTTCTCCTTCCCCGTGAGAACCTCTGTTCTCAGTATGATGCCCACTTGATAAAATACCAGGTCTAGTGAAAAGGTCTGGCTAAAAGCTAGTGGTCTGTGTTAAAATTACTCTGGGGACCTGAGGAAAGGTTGAATTACCTGTATTTCTGGATTCCTCTGAAATAAGGAGCATATTTATGGTGGGAGAGGCCTGTCCTTGAGCTCACTTGCTTCTGTTTTGCCCACATACCCTATGTATTGCAAAACATTTTGAGCTTTGAGAAAAGCAAATACCCTGGCGTTTGGAGCACAGTGTGCTAGTGCAAGACCAACAGTGCTGGGATCCATCCCAGAAGCTGAAGCCCAGTTAAAGTGAGCCCTTGTACCCAGGCATGGTGCTTTCACCTCACCCACAGCAACCTGTTCAACAGACCTTTGGCAGACTGGGGCATGAATCCTAATTTTTCTTGGAGTACCAAGTCAGTATGGAGATGCTGGGCCAGGTCAACTAATGCTCTGGAATTTGTTTTTACGCATTCTACCTTATGTTCTGACCTGCCATGTTAATTTTCCAGCTGATATGATTGTGGCTTTCAAATTGGAGAGTGCTTTGAGAACTATCCCCAAACAGGCATGCTGCTGCTGCCATCTGTCTTTGAGCTGCTTCTGGGATCCCACTACTTGCTCTCAGCAGACAATCGTTATTGCTTTATTGAATTAGGAAGAAAAAAAATCCAGCAACTTTTGAAATACTATTTTCCATAAATAATTCCAGGTGCTAAATCCCTTTTGAGACCTAGGGGACGTGTTGAAATAATAATGCTTTATGTAGATCCTGGCCATGAAAAATTTGCAATTCTGCCCAAAAAAGTCTCATGATCTGATGTTTTTGAAGGATGTGTCATTTGGAGGACTCTAAAGAGCTCCAGCACCACTGCACTGAGGGATCTCCAAGCCATGGCACCCAACCAAGAGCCAAAATTGGGTGATGTTACTCTTTGTAAAAAGTGAAAGCCTCCATGCCCTTCCTAATGGTTTTGGCTGGCTCAAGCTCTTGCCCCAAGTCGCCCTTCTTCTCCGTCCAACCCCTTTTCCCATGTCCTGCAGCTTCAGGCACTTGTCCTGGGCCATCCAGCCTGCATCCCACTGGGAAGCAAAGGTCTCAGCATGGCAAGACCCTCTCCCTGTGGGAGTAGGTCACTGTGCACCAAAGAGCAGCATCCCCCAAGGTGATGCTGGCCACGGAACATGTGCTGTGCCACATCCCAACCCCTGCTGCAGCCCATGGTTCAGACCTGCTCCTCTTCTTTCTCTGCAGTGTGCCAGGAGTCAGCTCACTCCAACAGACAAGGCTGTGGGCAGATAAAAACTTACAGGAAGGTGGTGTTTATTTGGATGTCAAATGTTTTTCCCCCCTGGTGCGTGGATCCTGCTGCTTCCCCCTTGCTGGCCAATCCATGCCGTCTCTGCCCCATTTAAGGCGGTTTGGGGCTGATTGCTCGCAGTCAGCATGGCTCCCACTATTCAGCTGGATGTTTTCATGCACAACACTTGAAAATCAGAGGCCAGATCTCTCCATCTGAACCCCCAAGAGTGGAGGGAGCAGCAATCACTGCTGCTATCTCACCTGCAAAAAAATGCCCTGTAGGGCATCAGAGTCAGTCCCGTGGCTGGTAATTACACACGAGTCGCCTGGGTTTGGAGCTGAGGCATGACAGGATTTATTGTTTCTCTTCAGAAACGGTTTCTAATTGGCAGTGAGCAAATCAAAGCAGGGTGAAATCAGCTTGAACTGTGCAGTTTGCTCCTCTGTAGTTCCCTTGCTGTCTGGATGGATGTGGAGCACTGCAGCTGGCACTGGAAATCTTTCAAAGAAAAGCTGAGAAGCCCTCAAAGGGCATTTGCTTCTGCAATATTTTTAGTTTTTTACCTAAGTGCTTTCTATTTCAACTTTTTTCTCTTTTGTAGCAGTTTCTTGTCTTGCAGTTGAGGACCTGGCCCCTCATTTGAGCTGAACTAAACCGGCTTTTGTTGTAAGCTTGCTCAGTACTTTCAGTTGGGCTGAGGGGTCCTAGGCAGGTTGCTCTATGGTGATCTTTTAGGCTCCAATTCAGGAGGGCTGCAGAGAGCTCCTCAAATGGGATGACTTCATGTTTTGGCTTGGGTTATGATAGAAAAAATGGTATTTCAAGTAGCATAATTCTTTTTTCATTAAGAGTTTATTCACCTTTCCAGTGTATTGGTTTAGATCTCCATGGCAATAATTACTTTAGATCAGCAAGATATCATAGAATAGAATTCCAGAATGGTTTGGAAGGGACCTTAAAGATCGTCTTATTCCACTCCCTGTTGTGGGCAGAGACACCTTCCACTATCCCAGGTTGCTCCAAGCCCCATCCAACCTGGCCTTGGACACTTCCAGGGATGGGGCAGCCACAGCTTCTCTGGGCAACCTGTGCCAGTGCCTCACCACCCTCACAATAATGAATTTCTTCCCAATATCCCATCTAACCCTTCCCTCTCAGTGTGAAACCATTCCCCATTGTCCTGTTACTCCATGTCCTTGTAAAATGTCCCTCTCCAGCTCTCTTGTAGCCCCTTTGGGTACTGGAAGTGGCTCAAAGAGCTCCCCAGAGACTTCTCTTATTCAGGCTGAACAACTCCAGCTCTCATCAAATCATTATTTAAATGACCAATTTTAATCTTGCTTTGCAACTAGCTTTTATTTTTTTTGATGACAAGGTGATTGCTGTTGTAGACTGGCTGGCAATGAAGTAGCCCCTTCTTCAAGGGTAAATAATAGCTGTAAAAACCCAATTTAAAATGATGTGGCTCTACAGGTATCTGTTCAAGCTCTAATTGTCTGCTGATTCTTGTGTTAGAATTGGTAGATTTTATTTAATAGATGATGACTTATGAGCCAGGTATATTTGGATGTCCAGGTGTATTTGGGTGGGGATAGGAATTCCAACACAAAAAGCCTAATTCATTAAAATATGTGTCTGGTGACTGGACAAGCTATGGTGTTTATGGCCATACCTGTAAGCTCATTTCATGCTCCAGGCCACCCAAGTGGGTCTTGTGAGAAGGTGAGACAGGAGGTGGGTCTGGAGACAGGTGATCTGGAGGCTGCTTTGATGGGATCGTGCAAGGCTGAGCTACTTTCATTCAAAACTGGCTGAGCAGCACCTAAAAGTGCACAGAAACTGCACCTGGAAACAAAACCATTCAGTAGATCTGAAGGCCATGGAGGTACTGTGGAGCTCCAGGAGAGATCAACACCAGGAATTCTGCAGCATAAAGTTGGTGGCCAGACAGCCCTGGAGACTTTTTGCACATCATAGTCTTGGTGCCAGGACAGGTTCCCCTGGATGGATGCCTTCAGAAGGGAGGCTAGTCTCAGGCTGTTCTTACTGGATAAAGCTCTTCAGTGTCTGTAGCCTGTAGGACAGCACGTAGTGGACTTAGACTGCAAGGGAGATTTAGGTTAATATTTTGGGAAGGTTTTCTTTCGGTGCAGTGAGGATGGTTAAGCAAAAGCCCCTTTATTCCTCCTTTTGCTGCCCTGCCAGTATATCCACACCTGATAGGAAGTTTTAAAGACCAAATTAGACAGACGTCTGTCATCAGCAATGCAGAGTTGTTTGATTCTGCCTGAAGCAGAAGATGGATCCAAAACCTTTCAGAGACCATTACAGCCCTCTCTCCTGGCTGCTGGAGGGCATCAGGGCAAAATCCTGAAGTCTTTCATATGGGTTTGTTGGGATGAAGCAGCAGCAGGACGCAGGAACATTTTCTACTGGAGAGAGTGAGGAGCAGGGCAGGGAAAGGCAGTGCTGGGTGCCCAGGCTGGAGGAAACCCACCCAGTGCCTCTCCTCTCCTTCTCAGAGAGTCATAAAGATGCTAAAAGTTTGTGGTAGGGCCCTGAGCCCTGTGGGAAAGTCTCTTGCATTCGTCTGGGGTCACTGGAGCCAGGAGGTGGTACCTGCCTCTCTGACTGGTTCGTTACCCCTCTGCCATGGGAAGGGGGCTGCTTGGGATGGCTTTGTCATGGGTTTAGGATTAACCTTCCTTCTGGACTCCTTCCAGGTTGCTTTCTCAGATCTCTCCTATTCAAGCATGGTAAGTTCTGGCTGGATGGGACCTTTCCTCCCCCTGGCAGTGCTCCTTCCCTTACCTCTTCCCTAGAAACCTGTGTGTTGTCCCTCGTGGAAGCCCCTGTGGGCCTCTATCCTCCAGCAGTGCATCCTGCTGTGCCTCACTGCAGCTCTTCAGCTTGTCACCGTCATCTAATGCAATTCCTGGGGAAACCAGGACAGCCAGCTCCCAAGGAGGGCTGTGTGGGATACCCAGCTGTGTCTAGACCATGAACAAGGAGGGGGATGTGCTGTGCTGTCTCCTCCAAGGTGCACACCCAAACTTGGTGCCTATTTAATTTGTTCAATATTTGCATCCTCTGAGCAATACAATAACACAAATGAAGGTCCGGGCTGTCTAAAAGGTGTCAGGGAAGATCTGATCTGCCCTGGGCAGCCTCTTGCACCTCTGGCCAGCATTTGGTACCTAGCCAGGGTGTCTTAGGATTGTGGCATCTGCTTGTTTTTCTTTTGCCGCAGCCATAGATTTGTGTTTCACAGATTGTGTGGCTAGCTGGATTATAAATTATTCATAACAGGCAACTTATCATGTTTATCTAGAATAATTGAGCAATTAAGTCTGTTTAGGTATGTAAAAAGATTGTGCAATGGCTTGTCTATCTTCAGGCCCTAAATTCTGCAAGAGCATTTGTTACATATTTTATCCAGAATAACAACAACAACAACAAAAAAAGGAAAGGCAGAAGATACACTCTGCTTTGATGCACTGATCCACTATGATGTGTTCATTCGCACAAGGTTTTCATTCCAGTGGCTTCACTTGTAAATACACACTGGCCCGGGATAAATTAGACTTCACTTGGCTCCTTCAGTCTGGAGAAAGTGTGAGGCCATAACACCAGGTCTGTGACCGTGTCTCTGAAAATACTTTGGGCTATTTGTGCCAGCACCAGGATTGTCTTTAGTGTTTAAAAACCTCAGTCCTAGACATGTGGGTCAGAAGATTGTGCTCCTCTCCGCCCTCATCACTGCTGTGCTGTTCTCAGATGTTGCTGCTGCCAAGGTAATGCAAAGTTTGGGGGTGAAAGGATCTTTAAATATTCAAGAGTGTTTCGTTCAGTCCCTGAGCTACAGCATTATCTCCCATTGCTGTAATTGTCCAGGAGGTTTCCCAAAGGAGCGAGGAGCTCATGGGCAAGGCAGTAGGGACCACTCAGAGCTGAATAAATGTGAGCTGTGCAGTAAATGGATGATTTTATTCCGTGTTACTAATAGGAAACTGGGCTGCTTTTAAATTAATCTGTTATAAGTCTATTTACTGGGAGCAGCCTGTGCTCTTTATAGCATTATAGCTGTGAATTGCATCGCTGCTGCACATGACACCCTGAGAAGCCCCGTGGCCTCATGTATTCCTCTTCTTTGGGCAGGAGGTACCAGGGAATGGAAAGTTTTGAGCTCCTCTGCTCCCTCCCAGGCTGCTATTTTAGTTCTGCAGAAGACAATGAGTGAGCAGGACCGGAGGCTCCTGTTACTCGGGACATCCGTCCTTCGGCTGGCGGCAGGGCACGGGAGCAGCAGCAGAAAAAGGCAAAGCGAGCCATTAGGCTTTCCTTGGCCGAGAGGGCTCCCGTGGAAGTCCCACATTACGGAGCAGGAGGGACCTGGGGCTGCACTTAGAGCACCTCGGCGTGCAGAGCTCGGGAGGTTAAAGCCCGGGGTGAGTTCTCTGCCATGCTCCCTGCCCCAGCCCAGGGGACAGCATCCTCCCAGCACGTACAGACGTCCAAACCTTTCATGCGCTCCTGCGGACGGGGAACAAAGGCTGTCTAAACAGGAGCTAGTGAGGCAGCAAATCGCACAAGAAACCTTCCCTAATGAACTGGAAGGACTTGTCCCTTTGCCTCGGGCGGCGGCACTGTCGGCGTGCTTAGCTAGGCAGCGCCTTGTTTGGCGGGGGGACCCGCGCTCCGGGGGGAGCAGAAGAGCAGTGCCTGGTCTGGTGCTGGAAAGGTTTCCTCTGCCCATCTGCTTCTCTCCGCCAGCAAGGGCAAGCAGTGAAGGAGGGGATGCTCTCACTTCCTGAGGAGTGAGCACCTCCATCGCTGCCTTAGCCATGGGGGATGCTGCTGGGGAGCACCGTCCTGCCTGTGACGGCGGATCGAGGTTAGTTGCAAAGCTGTTGGGTGTGCAATTATTTCCTTTGATTGTTTGCTTCATGCTTGTGTCTGTGGCTGTGTAGTGTGGGGAAAGATGGACTGAGCAGGAAGGCACAGGAGCTGGAGGTCTCTTTTGAAACCCAGAGGGTCTGCAAAGCCTCGTGGGGTCAGTGCCTCCAGATGGCCTTTGGGGAGAGGAGACGTGCTCGAGTAGCCTGGAGTTGGTTCCGGGAGTGCTAACCAGAGAAAGGAAACTGGTTGAGAAGTGACTCATAGGATGAAATGGCAGTCTTGTTCCGCAGCTCGATTCTCTGGACAAACGTGGTTTCCCATCTGTTATTTGCAGAGAAGGAGATGGGTTTGGGGGTTGGTTCCTCTCGCTCGCCAGCAAGCGAGCAAGTTGATTATTTTCTGGCAAGTATTATCAGGATGATTACTGACAGCTCCAGTGGCTTCCCCTTCTGGGCAGGAGCACCAAGGACTGGATTTTATTTATATTGAGATGTTTGAAGATAAAGATAAGCGTAAGGTGGCCTTTTTCATGAGTGACTTGGTGCCTCAATGACCAATATCCCTGTCAATTAAGTGCCAAAATACTCCTAATTGCACATTTTTCTCTGGAGCCCTGGGTTCTCCTCAAACTGTGCTTTAGATTTGGACCAGGAAGCTTCAGCCCACACTGCCTGCATGTTTGCATCCGCCTCCTCTCCACCTGGATGCAGGCGTGAATTCTGGTGATGTCTTGACGTGCAGCTTGCCCCTGGGGCACACACCAGCTCCCGCGCCCTGGGCTGCTTGTGGTCCTCCAGAGGCACCTCAGGAGACTCCATCTCCAGGTGTTATCTGTCCCCCTCAGCTCGGACTCTGGCTGATACCCCACATCGCAGCCTCCCACAGGATGCTTTGCAGGCTCCTCATTGCATTTGCATGTAGGCTGTACACTGATCCAAACAACCAGGGCTGCTTTCCTTACCCCTTCACACATGAGCTCCATGGCAAACTGTCCCTGCACTGCTGTAGGAGAACTCAGCAACAGAATCATGGAATGGTTTGGGTTGGAAGGGACCTTTAAGATACTTCATTCCAACCCCTGCCATGGACAGGGACACCTTCCATTAGATCAGGTTGCTCAGGTCTCCATCCAACTTTGCCTCAAACACTTGCAGGGATAGTTTAATTCTGCTTTAAAACAAACCCAGAACTTCAGAAAAAGCCATATGTTGGTGTTTGCTCCACCAACCAGTCTGGGCTGGTGTGGGAAACCTGATCCACATGGTACCTTTAGCTTTTTCCATGCATCAGCAGCTCCTCCAGGGTGTGCTGAGCTTCCCTGCTCTCCTGCAGCCACTCCCACCTCCTGCCTTCCCAGCAGTATACCAGCTTTCCACCACAACTTGCTGTTCCCTCAGTTCTCTAGCCAAGGGCTGCCATCTAGCACTGCCTCTTCCCTTGGATCAGGATGTTGTTTAATTGCAGAGTACGTGGCTTTGGCAGATTTCAGTGTGACAATGTGGAACACAAGATGTGCCCCCAGGAGAGCTCCTCCAGAGTGGATCTGGGAGGCATGGAGGGAAGGGGCATTTTGCTGACTGGGTGATTCCGGGAGACAACAATTCTTCATCTGCAGGCAGAGCTGCTGAGTTGAAGACACGTAAGGACACTCTCAGGCAGGGCACTGGCAGCTCTTGGAGGAGGCCAGGCTGTTGCAGCGTTCCTCCAGGATAAGCCAGTAGCAGCCACTAATGAAACCCTTCTCCATACAGTCAGTGATCCTGGCGTTGAGCCTCTCTCTTAGGCTGATTAACACAGTACCTCCGTTACCCAGTTCCAGCTTGGGTTATTTTTATACTCATACTGGTGCCTGTGAAAGGGAGAGGAGAGAGCTGTGACTGTGGCCTTGGGGTGCATCTGCTGGGGGGTGACATCATCTGTGGGGGCTCTGGGGCAGGGGCCCACTCAGGGCTCTTGCAGTTCAAGAGCAGCTGCCAAAGGCTTCCTGCCGTGCTCTTCCCAAACATGGTTGGGGTTTTTTTCAGGATTTCCAATTTTGTAGATACACATTTAAATTAAATGCACATTTGGGGCAACTCACAGAAAACCCATGCTCCTTTTGTCCTCTGGGTTTCCATGAACTTGGCTTCTTGTTTTTCAGCTCATTGTGCATCTTGTTGTCTCACGCCAGAGGAGAAGCGTAGGTTGTATCTTCTGCTGAACAAAGCCCCTTTTCTCTGTCCTGTTCAAAGTGGTCACCTTGGGTGGGATTGATCATGCTGGACTGAAGATGAGTTGAGAGCTGTTCTCCCCAGTCTAAAACAAATCAGATGCACTGTGCCCAGTGGCCTCCTCTGACACAGGGGTGTGTGGCTAGCAAGGTCAATGGCTTTGTCTGCAGCGAGATGGTGTAAATGGGTAGAGCTGGTGAGGAACCATTCCATTTCAGTCTCTAAAGTCATAAATATGGTAATCTAAATATGGTCTCTCCTATTCTTTTTGGTTTTATTATTTTTCTGTAGTAGGATAGCATGCTGGGTGACCTCCAAATGGTCCAAAATAACCAACGCTCAGCAAAGACAGAATTACTTTTTATTATAATCCTAAATTTTGGCTTAAAAATATCTTGGATGTTCAATTATGAAGTCTTTCTGCTTACAGTGCTCATTTTAAAGCTTCTGCCCACTGCAAAGGCTGAACTCTATCTACTTGAGATACTTTTAGAGCTGTATTGTCTTACCTCAGGAGAACAAAACAACCTGCACATAACCAGCGCTCCCTCACATCTCCTGGTAACAAATCCTGGGGATGGGCTATTTTTCACATAGTGTTCTAAAATAGGTGGTGTTAGAATAACTTCAGAAGCCGTATAAACTCAAGCTGTGTCTATCATCTCAGATCATTTTCTTGGTGGTTTTCTAGATGGTTCAGAAGCTGCAACACACGGGGATGGATTTTGGTCCCCATTATGTACCTCTGCAGAGGGTCACAGTCTAGCCCACTGTGCCTGTAATTTTATATATACATATATATATGTAAATATATCCCATTTGTAATCCTTATCAGTGTTTAAATCCACCCTGGGCAGAGTCAGCACGTGCTGTGGATATTCCTGCTGCAATTTTTTTTAAAGAAAATGCTTATTGGAAGGTTTTCATTCCTAATGAGATTTGCAAATGGTTGGGCCTTGCAGGGACTTCATTGAGAGGGGGAGATACATCTGGCAGCTGTGACCCTGCAAGCACTACCACTTGCTGACATACCTATGCAATGGGAAATAACAAGATTTGGGAGTGGATTTTGAAGAATATTCTGGAGTGTTGGAGGGGTCTGTGGTGGGAGGGGTAAGGCTGGTGGTCGTGGGTGCATTGGGCACCTTGTGTGAGGCTGGGTTAGGTCACATGTCAGATGCAAGCATTCCAAATGTCTGTAAAGATGGGATGGTTCAAGCCATCAAAGCTTGTGAGATCAGAACGGGTATAAAATACCCTATAGATGAAAGGCCTACAAGCTTTACCTCCCTGAGTCTTCTGCTGAGCCCAACAGCATGTGTATAATTTGCTTTAATGGTTAGAAACATCTGCTGTTAAAAGTGATGCTTAATATATTTGGCTTCCATTTCCAGTCATTAGTTCTTTTTATGCCTTTTTCTGCCTAATTAACAACCTTTTAGTACCTGATATTGTTTCCACTGAATGTGCTGCTATACCGTAATCAAGTCACTTCTTAATCTTCTCTTTGATAAACGAAAAAGATCAACCTCTTCAATTCTCTCATTTCAGATGTTTTCTGCATCCCTGGAATCACTCTTACAGATCCGGTCTGTATCTCCCGCAGTGTTTTATTAATCTCCTTAAAATGTCGGTGTGGAACCATTAAGGGCTCTGGAAGGAGTCCCTTGGTGCTGGAAGAGGAGGCTGAGCCACCTCCTCACTCCTACTTCCAGCTCCAGGCTTCCTGCACAGTGAGTGCAGGTTTGCCAGGCAGTAGAGACTCATCTTCATCGACATTTAACATATGCAGGGCTAGAATGAGATGATCTTTAAGGTCCCTTCCAACCAAAAGCATTCTGATTCTGTGGTTTTACCAAAATCCACGGTGTGTGAGTTGTGCTGGCCATAGTGAGATGATGGTACCTTGGCAGTGATGAATTCCCCTTGTCCCTCAGCTCAGCCAGGTAACAGTCAGAAATCCATTTAGCATATTCACTATTTATATTCTATAGTGCTTTTTATTTTTGTCAGCTTGTCATACATTACTAGGTCAAAACACCTTTTGGACATCAAGGATATTGCTTCTGTGCATTACTAATATCAGATGTGCAGAGAATAAAATCAGGTTTGCTTTGCCATGACCTATTTTTCCTAAAACCTTGTTGATGGGCGTATTTGTGTGTCCTTCAGTTCTCTGCACTGTCTTTCTGCCTTGGACAGATGTCTGGCTCCCTGTCCCCTTCAGGCCATACCTTTGCCTTCTTGGATATTCAAACACAAGGCTCTTAAAATTTCCTCTTAAAAATGAACATCAGTGCACAGCAGTTTTCTTAGTTCTCTTAGAGCTCTTGGATGCAAAATTATTCAGTTCTGCCAAATTGAAATATCTTCTGGTGCTGGTAGATGTTGTTGAATGTTCTTCTTGATTGCTAATAAGTTGGAAATGCTTCATCCTCAGAACAAGTGTTATCCTGCTTGTTCCCAAATGTTCCAGGACAGTAATTACAGCATGTCTGTCATATCTGTCTTATTAACAGCTCCCCCATCTCCACCCAGTAATGGACCCCTAGGAAGTGCTTGGGTGTAAATCTTTACTAATCCAACCCTTGAAAGTTTTGATTTGGTGAAGAACTGGGCAAACAGAACACAGAAATAGATGAAATGTGACTATTTCGTTGACATGCATCACCATCCTCTAAATGCTTCTCTTCTTGCATGCAGACTCATTGGGCAGGGGGAAGATGCCCAGAAAACAGTAGAGAAATAAGGGGGAAAAGTATGAAAAGAATAACTTATCCTACTATTTCTTTCTCACCCAGGCTTTTCCCTTTTCCTTTCTCCCTCTTGGGGGAAGGATCTTTGGCGAGACAACCCTTCCTCTTTGCTATCTTCCCTGCAGCATGCTTTAAGTAGTCTTTGATCTGTGTAACCCATACGGTGTGTCATCAGTTGCATCAGTGGAGGCCGGCCAGGCAATTTGTGATAATCCCAACTCAATTTACATTTCAAATGCTTGCTCTGGGAGCTTATTGCCCCACTGTATTCCCTGCAGCTTTCTCCTGCTCCTCAGGACAGACGTTTCTCAGCAGTTGCTCACCAAGTCACTGAAAGCAATTGGATGTTCCTGTCCCACCCAAAACCCTTCCTGACTTTTTCCTATCTGGGTGGCAGGTTCATTGTGTAAAGTGAGAAAGCCACAATGATCCCTTTGTTTCTCAGCCCTGATCTCAGAGAGATCCTGGTGGGCTCGTCCATGAGCCATATGCAGTTTGTGTGGCCACAGGATCTGGGCACAGTGCCTCCCAGTGCCCAGGTTTTCCTGGAGGAGCCTTGGCCAAAGGCAAAGTGTGTGGCACGAGGAGTGAGTAGATCTCTTCTTCCCTCACTTTCTACCTCGCTGAGGGTCTTAAACTGCGGGTAAGGAGATTATGTGGAGAGGGAAGATTTGAATTTATTGCATCCTGGGAACAAGGACCTGAATAGAAAGGATTGGTTCTCCCTTAATTTGAGCTGATGGGGATGGTGGGCAAAGCTGATGGGATTTTGGTAGACACTCTCTTGAAATAGAATAGTGGGAAGAAATTCCAGGGGGTGTGAAAGCAAAAATAACGTGAGAAATTCTGGATGTCAGAAGAGAGACGACAAGACCCTAAGAAATTATAAAAACTAAAGCACTATTTTCAGGAACTAAATATAATGTGGCTCCTTTGGAACAGCTTGGAGAAACGACAGTGTAGCGCAAAATTGCTGGGGAAAAATTGAGGCTGTTTTCCCTGGGCTCCAAGTGAAGGACTCGAGCGGAGGCTGGTGCAGAGAGTGGCGTGGGAGCTCAGCAAGCACAGTGAAGGCTGGGAAGAGCACAGAGCTGACGTGCAGCCAGGCTTGTGGGGTGATGGGAAGAGCTTTGCTGGAGGCAATGCCCAGCCCTGGCACCCAGCAGGTGCTGGGCAGAGAGGGGAAGGGGCACGGTGGGCAGGTGGAGGTTTTTTCATCCACTCCCACTTAATTTGAATTCATCTTTCCTAGTTGATATGAATTTCCTTTGTTTTTAAAACTTTATTATTTGAAGGCTGGGCTTTATGAGAACCTTCCTGGGAAGGGGATTTGTAAGAAGTTCAAGGCTTATCTGCGTTACCTTGAGATCTCACCACGGAACCTGCATGACACCCAACTGCATCTCTGCAGGCAGCTCCTGTGAGCAGAAAAAGGTTGAAATGTGCCTGTTGTGTGATTGGAGCGTAGAGGGGAAAAACCCTGTGGCCAGGTTATGAATCACCTGTGCCTCCAACCGTAGGACCAAAAGGCCACACAGACCAGGAGCTGTGGAGCTGGGTGAGGTGATTAATGTCTCTGCAGCAGGGATTAAGCTGAGCCTTAGAGGTGATCCATAACACTGGAATGAAGGGATGGCTTCTGAAATGAAAGGCAGGAAAACCTGCATCTCGTGCAGTGGGTGCCAGCCCATGGGATGTGCAGCCCCCAGAGAGCACAGGTGGCAGGAGCTGTCGGGTGCTGCCCCTGCCAGGCTCTGCGTCTGCTCTTCCTGGGTGCTGCTTTGGTTTTTGGGAATGTTCTGGTCCTTTCTACCACCTTTCTTGCTTGTCTTGGAGAAGTCTTTTGCAAGCAGACCTGGCTGTCCTGCTGACTGTGCTGTATATTAATACTTACAGAGCTGCTGAGAATCCTGGTGATTCCTCATATGGAAAGGCTCTACAGCCTCTTTAATTAACTTAATTCAGATATTACTGTGTTACAAGGAACATTTCTCATGGGGAAGGTCTTTCGTTTATCACCACTTACCCAGGGAATGTTATGTTTTTCATTTGCATGCAAAAGTTCATCGTGGCAAGAGTGAAAATTAACCCTTTGCTCCTCAGCCTGCACTTTGCCTTCCTGGCAGTGCAGGTGCATCATGCAAGGAGAACCCACTCTTTGTTCTTCCGTATAGCATTCTAGTGCCAAATTCTGGGGTGGAATATCACAACTACTGCACTGATTTCAGAAAAGCTATCTCTGCTGGCCCTGGGGCAGTGTTGGGCATGGCACAGCAGTGTTTCCTCTGGGAAACACAGGGTTTGGCCTTCGCTGTTCTCTGTGCTAGCTCTGGTCACCAAGCAGGAGGGAAATAATGAGTTTTGGGGAGGTGGTGGGGTTATGAGCCCTCAGAAAGGCCCCTTTTTCCCCAGGAGAGGCAGAGCCTCATGGCAAGCAGTTACTTCACAGCAGAAGCCTTGGAAGCAGACCAAGGCTAATTAAAGCTGGCATTCACGCCGGCGTGCTGTGCCGTGGGTACCTGTGACAGATGGGGGCTGCTCGCCCTGACTGTGAGGTACTGCTAGCGAAGAACACAGTACCAAAATGTTTTTCAGGGTCTGATGGCTGGTTCCTATGGCTACGTGGGGTCGGCTGGGGGAAGTGGAGGGTGTGCTGCGACTGCCTGTGGGCAGCTCTACCTGCCCATCGCTCACTGCTCGTGTCTTCTGCTTGTCTCACAGGTGAAGGAATGGCTGTGCTTGAACTGCCAGATGCAGCGAGCACTGGGGATGGACATGACCACCGCTCCTCGCTCCAAGAGCCAGCAGCAGCTGCACTCTCCTTCACCATCCCCCTCTCAATCCCCAGCCAAGCACCCGCCACCCCCAGCTGCAGATAAGACCCCACCAGCTCCCCACACCCTACCACAAGAGCCACCCAAACCTCACCCTACAACGCCGCAGAGGGAACCGCATGGCCAAGGACAGCCAAAACCTCAGGAGGCGGCCAGGTCCTCCCCACAGCATCAGGCCAGGTCCTCCCCACAGCATCAGCAAGCCAAGCCTTCTCCCTCTGAGCAGAGAAAGACGCCAGGAGATGTGGGGGCGAAGCCTGCTGCCCCGGCCCCTGGGGCTGGAGCACCAGAACAGCCCCAGGAGGGGCTCACAGGGAAGCTCTTTGGCTTCGGGGCATCCCTCCTGACCCAGGCCAGCACGCTCATGTCTGTCCAGCCAGAGGCCCCCCCTCCGAGCCAGCCGTCTCCTGGCAAAGTGCCTCCAAAAATTGTCTTCAGCGATGCCAGCAAAGAGGCTGGTCCCAAAGCCCCGGGGGCACAGGGCCGGGCTGCTGCCGCACCGGCGGCAAAGCCGGCCAAGCCAGAGCAGGGTGTCAAGCCAAAGGAAGTGCCGAAAGCAAGGGTCTCGTGCCCCCTCTGCAAGGCGGAGATCAACGTGGGCTCCAGTGAGCCTCCCAACTACAACACCTGCACCACCTGCCGGCAGCAGGTCTGCAACATGTGTGGCTTCAACCCCACGCCTCACCTGGTGGAGGTAAGGGGGCTGATGGGGGCGGGCGTCTCCTGATCTGAGGGGGTGTGATCTCTCTCTGCTTAAAATGAGAAAAGATGGTGTGTTTGTATTCAAAGGTCTAAAAAAATCCTTTAAGCAACTGCTGAAGCCAAGTCCCTCCTGGGGGAAGCTGCAGAACTGGAGTCCATTGTGCTCTACCTCTTGGCACCTCTTGGATTTCATGTGTGTACACTGATTTCATGCTGGTTTCATGCAAGGAGCAGAGCAAGGTGTGGCCGTTGTTAAGGGCACCCCCAGCAGTCCCCACTTCTCCCCAAAGGTGTCCAAGGGTGAGGAAATAGGAACAGGTCATGCAAGTGCCAGAGCCACCAACTAGCATCCCCCTCCTGTAGCTGTGGATGGATGCCTTGGCCAGACTTGGGATGAGGCTAATGCAGGATGTTCTGCAGCTCCTGTATCCTTGGATGGTGAGGCTGCAAGGAAATTATACAGGGGAAGAAAGTGTCAGGACCTCAGCAAGAGGAGCCTGGGTGCAGGGCAGTGGAATGGGCTGAGCATGGGATGAATGTGGGGATGCCCAGTGTTGTATGGATGTGAATTGGGGGGGCATCCTGCAGCCTGATGAGATGGAGTGCAAGGAGAGGAGAAGGGAGGTTGAGATGATCTGAAGTCCACCCAATCTTACCTGTTGTAGTTGAGGATGTCTCTGAGTTGTTAAGATGTTCACTCAAATCTTCCCAAGCACCACAAAAGCACCTTATTCAACTTTAGCCCCTGGTGCTTGGAGAGGAGAGTGGTGCAACTGGTTCAGCTGAAGCATCTTCCTACCTCTTCCACCTTGGAAGCTATGGAGGGAGATCTTCCAGGCCCTTGGAGAAGGCCTCTAAAAGCCTAGATCTTCACCCCCTGCTATACAAGTGATTTGAGTCCCTGACCAGAGGAGGCCCAGGGCTTGCTCCTGAAAGTGCTGCATCTCGCAGCCAGTAAGACACAGACTTGATACCATCAGCACATGGAGAAGTTAATGGGAACTTGAAATGACCAGAAGTAGGATTGCTAATCTTGGCTCTGTTCCATGGCAGATAATTACATTTTATGTCCCTAGCTCCTCCCTGCAGTTTCAATTACACCCAGTAATTTCCTGTTCTTACTGAAGCTGCTGCTGCTGCTGCTCACGGTCATGTTGGCTGTGGAGGAGACGCTCTCCCAGCGTGCATGTGGAAGTGCAAACCCCACAGATGGCCACCTCCATGTACATAATGCTGTTTTCAATGCCAGTGCTCTGTTCCTGTTTGTTGCTCCCACCACTGCCTCCTCCCTGCCCTGAGGGCTCAGGTGAGGAAAGGTATCCAGGTGTTTGTTCCTTGGGTAGGGCTGAATCCCTCTGTTGGCATGCCCCTGGGCAGCAGTGTGTTCCCAGGCTTCAGAAAGCTCGTGGATTGGTGAAAAGGCTTTTCCTGGCACCTGGCTCTTAAATAATTAATTAGAGAATTAGTTTGGGGTTGGGTTGTAGCCAGTAATGTGGTGATCTCTGCAGGTACCAGGGAAAGGTGAGCTCTCCACGGTGCTTGTCTCCAGGGTCACTAGCTGACACTTAGGATTAAATTTCAGATTTTGAAGGCTGGACTCTCCCTGGGTTCCCTCAGCTCTTGAGCAAATGCCTTGAGACACTCTTGGCAAACCCACCTTTGCACGTACATCCTCTTTAGTGTTTCTTGCTGCAGCTCATCCCTGCAATATATGTGTGCCTTCACATAGAGTGAAGACCCACAGCAAGGTCTTACCCAGGTTTTGTGCTGCCGTGGATTTTGTTTCCCTTTACACAAACCTTTATCCAGCTCAGAATTGTTGGGTTGGCTTATGGGATTTATTTTTCTAAAAGTTGAGAAAGAAATGCAACACTTGTGCTGTGAATGTTCTTAACAAAAACTTTCTGAATAAAGAAAAACGTTGTGAGGTCTATTGATGTGGTTGGGCATTAGGTTTGCTTGATCTTCTGGGAAAATTGCTCTGTGGTCTGATCTCTTTTTGCCTGAAGCTCACATGGGCTTGTCCCAAGCCCTGAGATTCATGCAAATACAGAACTCACTCTTTGAAGTAGCAAGACTTGATCCATTAATTGCCTGATGAATTAGGACCTTGGCTATAAGCTGCCCTTGGAAGTTGTGTGAAAACTAATGAGGGATTTGATCCTGGGTCTGGTAAGTGCAGAGGAGCATGAGCTGTGGGTGAGATGGGCAGTGCCCTCTGTATGCACCCCTGGGGCCTGGGCAAGGCTTCACCCTGGCTCCGAACAGCATCAGTCACAGGGAGAGAGAGGGCATGGCCCACAATGCCTGGTTTCTGGCCAGGAAAGATGGAGTTTTGCAGGAAAACAGTGCTAAAACCAGGCATTTCCTGCAAATAAAGTTATATTGTCACTTCCAGGAAGAGGGGAAGGCTGGTACCCCTATTTGCAACCCCCTAAAACTTCTGATTTCCCTAGAAAGATGTGTTATACCCATGGTATTTTCATTCCCATCCCACTCCTGATCTAAAGATGGAGTCGGAGGCTCTGTGTCCCTGCCGTCCCCTCCCACCCTCTGCAGCTGCCTGGGGAGGTATCCAAGGAGCTGCCTCCTCCCCAGCACTCTGTTCAGCCAAGTGCACTCAAACCTACCAAAAGAGAAGAAAATACTAAAAGTGCTGTTTTTCTGTGGACTCACTGGCTGAGCTGTGTAGGTGCTGTGCCACCCTAAAAAAAGGGTGACTTGTGCTTCCCTCATTGTCCTTGCACTGCTATGGACTGATGCTTATGCAGGTGGAAGATGCTCCAAGAATATCCCATCCATGAGAAGCTGGGTAGTGTTTCTGAACCCAGAGCTTCCATGAGATCTGCCAGCAAGGCTGGCTTTCCTCTGGCCCCGGGTCTTGGTAGGCATGACCACAAGGTGCTGGTGAGGACTGGAAGCCTAGGGCGTGTGAAGAGTTCAGGGACAAGGGTGGCCTTTTGGCAGTACATTCCAGGAGAAGCATGTGGACTGGGGTGGCCCATGGCTCTGGAAGCTGTGGGTGACCAGCAGAAGAAGCCTAAAAGTGTGCCTGAACTTCACTTCCTCTGCTTGTTTGCCATAATACTCATTACCCAGCTTTTTGAATAAGCTGCTCATGTGAAATACCAGGAGTACAGGTGCCTGGAGCTTCCTCCCACCTCATCACACCTCCTCCAGGAGCTGATTCCTGGGAGCAGTACTGTGAGGTGTTCTCAAGCCAGAGCTGACACTTTGGGACTCTCCCAAATTCCCTACAGCCTCAGCCTGGTGCCATGCAGGAAGGGAAGAGATTTCTGTTGCAGGAAGACCAATTGCTGGGGAATTTAGGAAATCATTCCTGTTTATGGCAGAGTCTGCTGAGGGAACAAGTGATCTGGCAAGAGCTGGCTTGCAACATGATTGCCTGGCATTTGCATGATGTTCTCCCAGTAACCCCAGTTGACCCCAATTGACTTCAGGGGTTTTGTATTAAGGAACAAATGAACTATGCATGTTGTGTTACTAAATAAACATGGCAGGATGCCCCTTTGCCTAATTAAGCAGCCTGAAACAGGAGTGGTGACAAGTTTCATTGCAGAATGCTGCTGATGCCAGGTGCCAGCCTGCGATCTCTAATGGCCTGACCCTCAGAGGGTCCTCTTACTGATTTGTGGTGCTCACTGCACCCCACCCACGTCCTAAGACTGCCTTTTTTTACCTTGATTTCCCCATGCATTCTGAGAAACATTCTTTTTTTATAACACTTGTGTTGTCATGGGTGGTGCTGCTGCGTTGCCCTATCTGGTCTCACCAGTTAATGCTGTTCCTTTTTATGTGCACTATATGCATATATAGTAAAGTATATGTTTATCATATGGTAGTGAGGCACTGGAACAGAGAAGTTGTGGACTTCCCATCCCTGGAAGTGTTCAAGGCCAGGTTGGATGAGGCTCTGAGCAATCTGGCCTAGTGGAAGGCATCTCTGCCCATGGTAGGGAATGAGGTGAGCTTTAAGGTCCCTTCCACCCCAAACCATTTTGTGACTATCCTGGATGTGATAT
Source organism: Atrichornis clamosus (assembly GCA_013400975.1). Classification (NCBI taxonomy): domain Eukaryota; kingdom Metazoa; phylum Chordata; class Aves; order Passeriformes; family Menuridae; genus Atrichornis; species Atrichornis clamosus. The sequence goes on along the minus strand of WBMZ01011085.1, from coordinate 54,348 downwards.
CACGAGATGCAGGAGCAGCGTTTGCTTGAGCCCTTCATGGGACATGATCCCCTTCTGCTGCTTCCCTTGTATCTGCGTCCAGGTACAAATCAGCCCGTTCAGATGGATTCCTTGCACAGAGCTTGTGAATTGCTGTATCAAATACTTTCTGGAAAGCCCTGGACCTCTCTTTTCATTGTGATCCAAGAACTCCCACTGGGTAAAATTGGGCCCTGAGCAGAACAGCTCCCCAGGATGGGATGCTGCACTGCTTGGGTTCAAGATGCTGAGGATGGGGCTGACCTGCCCTACTTACAGAAGCAGCCGTGGCAACTCTGAGCTCAGCTGCAGGGAGGAATGCCTGGGAAAAAGGACTTCAGTGAGATGAAAAAAAACTCTGTGAGATCAGCCTTTGAGCAGAACCGGGTGTCACTGCCGGCAGCCGGAGGATGGGTTAGAGAAGGAGAGCTGAGGAAAAGGGCTTGTGCCAAAATTATTTTGGTGTCAGTGCACAGATTTCAGAGAAGAGCTAAAAAGAGAGCAGGGAGGGGCACTGGGCTCCTGCCTCACCTGCCCTCACTGCAGGTGGTGGCCAGCAGCCATGAGCCTGTGTTCAACTCCCGGTGTGCCGTGCTTCCCTGCCCCCTTCCCAAGGGTCCCTGCTCGCACTGGGAATGTAATTAGCTCCTAGTCAAAGAGGATTACCCTGGTTAAGAAAGAGCCTCCAGCTCAGCACTGTCCTGGAGTGGAAATCCCAGCCCCGGTCTGGTGTCTGGGGCCATTCCCCACTCCTTCCAGGCAGAAAAGCAGGATATAAGAAGAACCTGCCTTCTGCCCTCTGGAGCACAGGTAGTGTCTGTGCAGGGGATCCAGCAGCTCACCATCCTGGAGAGCCCCATGTACTTCCTCATGGGATGATCAAAAACACTTTCCAAAGAGTTGCCTGCCTGCGTGGGGTGACAGGGAAGGTGAGTGGCAAGCAGGGACAGGCACTTAAAGTTTGCAGACTTTATTTGTCCATAGAAATCTGGATCCTGTTAGTGTCCTGTTATTCCTATGAGGCTCAGAGGGCAGCAGCTCCTGATGGAGCAGGGAGCGGCTGTTGTCAGTCACCCTTTTGAGGCTGTTTTCCCTGAAATCAGGTGTCCTGCAATGACAGCAGTGCCTCTGGAGCTTGGGTGGGCGCTGACCCAGTCCCCTCTCCAGGGTCAGGAGGAGGAGCAACATGCCACTCTTGAAGGGCTGGACCCTGGAGTTCCCTGCAGGAGAAAGAGGAGGCCAGAGACGCAGGCCACAGAGTGCAGCAATTGCTGGGTTTCTCCTGGATTTTTGTGAGGAAATCGTGGTTTAAAACAATACCCTAGCCCTGAGGGTATGAATATTTGGGTCAGTCACATACACTTAAGTCAGACCGGGAGCTCTGCGTACGGCAGCACGAGAAGAAGGCGGTTTCGTTGGCGTGAGCCCTCAAATCCTGTTATGGGCTGGTAATTAACAGCTCACTGTGACTCAGGAGTTTCTGTGCTGCTGAACCTGCTGTAATTAAGCTGGTTTCTGCTGCTGGACTGGGCAGCACTGGCTCCCCACTGGCTCTTCCTGCAGACACGGGGCTGGGGTTCCGCAGACAAGTCTGAATTAAGAGTGGGGTCCCACCTGATGGGTGATATGCAGCATCTGTTGGTGGTCCACTCATGCAGTCCATGTTTCTATGCTGGACCCCACTGCTGGATTCTCGGCAGAACCCCATTAGATGTTATCACAGTGTCTGCTGCAGGCTCTTGTCTTCTGCTGGTTGTGTTTTTGGAGGCTCTAGGACTGATCCACACACTGGGCTTTGCCTTGCTGAGCCTGCTCCCAGCTTCTGACCACTTTAAAATTATCTTAAGAACTGCTGTTCCTTTCTTTAATCAGTAAAAAAGCCCAGAACTCCAGGTTCCTTTCTTCTTTTAGCTGCAATTATATTATTAAGGGACAAATCTCAGCCGTATGTGAACCCTGCTGATTGATGCTTTGGAGGCAGCCGCTGCCCACACTGCAGATTGTTTTCAATGGTTCATAAAACCAAACTATATTTTCAGAGGGGTGAAAGTGGCTCAGCAAGGTAGGGGATTTCTGCCTTCTAAATGAAGATATATTTGAAGTGAACGATGCTTCCCCAATGCCAGGCTGGTTTCCCAGAGCACATTTGCTGTGCCCTAGGACTTGGAGCTGCTGCCTGTTGTATTGCTGTGCTCCTGGGCTAGCAAGCTGCCGGGGCCACCAGTGCCAAGGTGTCTCCGGAGCTGTCTTGCTGGGAAGCCAGTGGGTATGTCAGGATCAAAGCCTGAGTGCTCACCATGGCTCAGGCAGTTAAAAGATTTGGTCTTATAAGAGGGAGCCCTTTGGCTTTGGGGGGTCAGTATTGCTTCTGGGCCAGCCCATGGTGCTAGAGGTGAGGTGGGCACTGGGGCAGACGGGATACCTGAGTCTCCACCACAGGTGTCCTTCTCAACAGCCTGTAAGAGCTCTTGGAGCCACCACCTCACTGTGGGTTCTGCTTTAATTGATGGTGAAACTTCATCCGTGTGGTATTGATCATGGTGTTTCCTAAAAAGTGACAAGGAAAAATTTGGGGAAGCAGTTTTTTGCCCGTATAACACGGATAGGTCTTCATGGCAGCTCCTCTCCCCTGCTAAGCTTTGACTGCTTTTCCCAGCAAATGCTTATTTTGGTAGGTGTTGCAGATCTTCTCAGAGATGACAGTATTCTGTCCGTGAAACTTCCATGGCACAGACTCATCCTTCAGAAACTCGATCAAGCCATCCTTGAGCAGACAGACAGGACTGTGACCTTGCAGTAGGGACATGGACACAGACGTACGGGGCTGTCACTGCGAGGGCATTGGATATTCTCACCAGTTGGGTGCCATGAATATTAAAATTCACCAACATGGGAAGGGCCTGAGTAACTTTCCATGACCCGACTGAGGTTTCACAGTTTGGAACGGCTCCGGGAAAGGCTGAGAGAAGATCAATAACTGCCCTAATGCACCTTGTTAGGGACTTTCTTGACCTTGAGAAACTTTGAAAAGAGTTACTGTTGTGCACATGAAAGGTTGAAGGCAGCAAAAATAGGCAAAGTGGAAGCACAGAGAGAAAGCCAGGACAAGCTAAAGCTGTCGTAATGTTTTATGGATATCAGAAAGGGTTTCATATATATGTACTGGAGAGCAGAAAAACCCAGTTCATTGACAAAATTCAGGTTACCTGGTTCTAGCACAGGGTTTTCTGCCTTTGCTCTTCCAAGTCAGACCAAGCAGCTGTGCTGGTGGGGCAGTCCTGGAGCCCCGTGTCTCACGGAGCCCTGTGCCTCTCTGCTGTTTTGGGCAGTATTGCTGATGTCCACTGGAGAACCAACCCAGAGATGTCCTCTTAGCTCCTCAGATGAGCCCCCCTTGCAGGAAGCTGGTGCAGACCTCTGGATACCTCACTCAGGCACACAGCTGTCATGGGGACAAAGTGAGGGGGTTCCTGTGTCATCCTCCTAAAGCTGTGCAGGTGCAGCACAGATCAGGAGATGCTGGAGGAAGGCAGAGGAGGAGGAGTGCAATTGTACAGAGGAGGTGTGGGGCTCTCAGCAGAATGGGGACAGCCTGGATATTCATTCCTGCTCCTGCTATGTCTGAAGAGCCTGAAGAAGCTCAGAATCAGTCCCCAGTGCAGTGACTGGCACCAAACCTCAGCAGGTTATTGCCATCTCTGCCCTGGCAGAGGCAGTGCTGGGATCAGAAGGGTCTGGATCACACCTGGATCCTGTTGGGGATAGTCAACTTGATGTGGTGGCTCCTTGGGGTCTTGTAGGGTATGGTTGCACTAATCCCTGAGTCCAGGCTGCTCGGTGGAGTGTGTGGGCTCCTGTGTCCTAGAGCTCTCCCTTGCCCACAGCAGGAGCTGCTGGTGGAGATGGTGTGGACACTGCTCTTCTGAAGGCAAGAGGTCTGTGCAGGGGGTTGGGTTGGAGGGAGCCTTTGGAGCAGCGTGCTCTGAGGAGCACCGTGGGGACTGGTGGTCCCTGGGCAGGTACCAGCAGCAGACAGCGAGGCTGGTGGGACCCCCTAAATCAGAATCTTGGTCTGAAGCTGTGGTGGGCAGAGAGAGAAACAGCTCTTCTAGTGGACAGAGCAAGAGGATTGGGCTGTTCAGCTCCTTTTTCCACCCCTGGGAGCAGGCACAGCTTATCTTGACGTGCTCACAGGCCATTATACAACCTGGATCTTTCTTCTTTCTATTTTTTTTAATAACGTGCCATGTTAGTGCTTTATTTGGGAACATGTTGGGACACTTAATCGAGCGTTTAATTGGCTTTGTAACAGTGGATTTCTGAGTGGGCTGAGGAGGAGGCAGCTTTAGGACTGGGCTGCAGTGGAGATGCTCAATTCTCCAGCTGTGATGGGAGCGTCTCAGACTGAGTTTTCTGGTGTTGATCCACCTTCCAAAGCACCATCTTTTCTCCCAGTGAGCCTGGTGGCATTTTGCAGTTGTATCCTACAGTCTTTAGGATCTGTAAAGGTGCATGGAACACAGTGAGAGTGAGGAGAGGGGCTGCTAGCAGTGAAGTGTGTGGGCATGCTGGGAAAGAATCCAGCGGGAATGCTGACGATGACATGTGATTGTTGGGGATGGGTTTTGCTAGCTTAGGCCCTGGCTCTTGTGTTGATTCCCTCCTTCCCACATCCATCTTGTGCTGGTAAAGTCCATGGGCAGGACAAGCCTGTGTGGGCTGTGCAGCCTCGGGCGCTGGGGGGTCCTTGGTGCTGTGCTGCTGAAGGAAGCCCAAGCCTTCATCACCACGTGTGTGCCAGTGAAGGCTGTGTGCTTCTGCCAGGGCCAGCAGGACCTGAAAGACAGTTTGTAGTATCTACACCTCAGCTGCTGCAGGATTTTGCCCTGGTTTGATAGTGTTCCACACACCATGCAGTTCAGGACTCAGCCCTTGCCATGTGCTGGGATGCCCTGTTTTCCTGACTACACATGTGCTGGGGTGAGCCGTGCGAGGTGAGGACTAAGATCCCATCTCCCAAGGTGTACACTGAGTGTTGGAGAAAATGTTGCTGGGCAAGGGAAGAAATGAAATTTTTTTCTACGGAAAGAAATGGCATTACAAATAACTGCTTGGGAGGTGGCTAGCTGGGTGTTCCTGTTCTTCCTCCATTAAATCATAGAATCATGGAATGGTTTGGGTGGGAAGGGATCTTAAAGGTCACCTAGTTCCAATCCTCCTGCCACAGGCAGGGATGATGAGGTTGCTGGAAGGGCTTTGCTGGGGCTACACAGCCTGTCCCATCGGAGCAGTGGCACTGCCAGGAGGTGTGGGATGTGGAGCTGAGCCCTCACCATCATCCCTCTGCTCGAGTCTCCCTGCTTTGCAGCATAAACGCTCTTCTCCTGTGAAACAAAACCTTCCTCCGTGGTGGAGAGGGAAGCCTTGTATAATTAATGTTGCTGGGGGAATCGGGGTTCTGCAGTGCCGCAGTGCTCAGGACGCACCCGAGCTCCGGTGCCATGTTCCCTGCACACAGCCATCCTCTCACCAGGCCATGCAGGCAGCAGCAAGGAGCAAGCTCTGCGAGCCAGGGCACTTCAGCCTCATATTTAAAAACATCAAACCTCACAGCGTGTTAAAAGGCAGAAAGCTGAATGGACCAGGGAGGTGCACTAAGGAGCTGGCTGCCCCTTCCTCCTCCTCCTGGCCTGGTTGCTGGGCTGATGAGCTGGGGAAGGTGGATGGCACCAGCCTGAAGTAAAAATAAACACCAAAGTGAAGTAGAAAATGAAAGCAAACTCGTTCTTTGAAGCACGCCGAGGCTCTGAGCCCAGGAAGGTTTCTGAATGGATATTTTGAGCAATGTTTCATTCTTACATTACCCAGGCTGGTTTTCAGTCTCGGTGGTGGAGCTATTAGCATGGCCTGTGGCCACCTCACAGCCACCTTTCCAATGATTTTTCTGTCACAGGGGTCAGGGACTGACTGGAGACACATGATTAAATGCCTTTTTGGTTGACATTTGCCACGTAAGTTGAGAGGAAAACGTTTCACAGGGACAGTTTGCCTTCTTGAGGTGTGAGATCCTCACAGAAGCTGAGTCCCCATGTGGCACCCCAGGGCAGGTGCTAGATGGCAAAGCCCCAGATGCTAGAAATGAGTTTATTTTTATTGTTTATTTATACAAATTTTCTGTTCTCCCGGAAGAAATTTTTGGATGGCTTCTGGGGACCCACATCCTGGTGTGTGGCAGAGTTGGGTATCAAACGTTTACAGGCACTTTGACCCCTCCGGGGGGTTCATCTGCCTTTTACCTGCTTAAAAGCCTCTCATGGGGCCAGGTGCCTCGACCTTGTGAACCCTTCACCTGCTTTTTCTCCACAGAGCAGAAGAGGGAACGACTTGTCCCTCCATTTTCCACTCCTCATTCATTTCCCAGCCCACAGTGAAGTTGTTCAGCACAGACCCCTGCCCCTGCCATTTAAACTGAAACAGCTTCATTTTCCTACATGTCCCTATTTTTTTTGTGCCTAAGAGCAGCTGCTCCACTGGGCAGGCGAAATCCATGCTGCAGCTTCCTTGGTGCTGAGACAGGATTCCTTATAAACCCCGATGCTTCCATAGTCGTGAGACTTCATGTAAGACTGTAAACCAGCTCCTTCCCAATGATGGGGAGCATGGGAGGGATTAGCCAGGAGGTGCCATTATTAATGTAAGTGATTGTAATTGTAAGCCAGGGCATTAACAGAGATGCTCATGCTTGATCTGGCAATGATTGCACTCTTTTCCTTTTTCGATTTTTATCCCTTTCCTGCTCCTGTGAGCAAGTGGAAAGGCTTGTCCAGAGCATGGGCTTCTGCTTTTCTTTCCCTCTTGTGTTCACCCTGCAATATTTAGAAGGCATAGGCAATATTTAGAAGCCACCAGGGGATAAAATACTCCATCAAATGTGTGATCATTCCCTGAGGAAATGGGGAGTTTTTAGGCAATGTCCCTTGAGAAGCTGACAAATCTAAGGAGAGCTCCAGTGCCTCCAGGGGCTTGCCTGCTTCCTAAGGACATTGATTGCTCAAATATAAACTGTATTTCTCTCTACTGTGAGGATGGTAAGGCCCTGGCACAGGTTGCCCAGAGAAGCTGTGGCTGCTCCATCCCTGGAAGTGTTCAAGGCCAGGTTGGATGGGGCTTGGAGTAACCTGGTCTAGTGGAAGGTGTCCCTGCCCATGGCAGGGAGTTGGAACAAGATGATCTCGAAGGTCCCTTCCGACCCAAACTGTTCTAGGATTCTGTGATCTCCCAGAGGGAATGCCAGGGTCTGCATGGGGCTGATCACCTTCAGCATCAGGGGTGATGATATAGGGTTTCACCTGCAAGTGGCTGCTCTGCTACCTAATTAATTTTAATTTAGAATTCCCCAAATTTTAAAGGTAATCCTGGCCAGGCATAAGAAACTGGATAAGAAATGGGACACTAAATAAATTTTAAAGAGGGAGTGTAGCCGTGGCTTTGCCATGCCCTCAGGAGACTGAGCAGGAGCTCATGAGCCTACCCTCTGGGAAAAGGACATCCAAAATTATTTATTACTTTGTACTTTGCCAAGAGTTTCTAAATATGTTGCTTGAAATGGCACCTACAGAAGTGACATCTTCCAGGCAGTGCACAAAATGAGCTGTTATAAGTAAGCAGCCCATTAACAGGAATGCTGGCACCTTCTCTTTGGGGGAAAAAAAAAAATCCTCCTTTTGGGTTGTTAAATTGTTGTTTGCAAACTGAATGGTGGTTGTTTTATAGTCCTGGTGCAGTCGCAGCCAAACACAGGTGCACTGAGAGCAGTGGGGAGCTGGAATTCCTGGCGAGGGCAATGCCAGGAATCCAGGAGTTAAATGTGCCCACAGCCTGAGAATGGCAGCTTGAGAAGCTCAGCCAGGGGAGCCTCCTGCACCAACAGAAGGGAATATCAAACTTTTTCTTAAAATTTGCTAAAATTCTTCATGTGGCAGAATGGAATTTGCTGGAGTGGGGCGGGTAGAGATGTAGCCCAGTGCTGGACTTGCTGCCCAGCTGAAATGCATTTCCCTTCTGAGGCTGTTCCTAGAGCTGATTTTAAAGCTGTTTAGGAGCACCTGGAAATGATTCCCCGACAAAGCAAATCGTTTCAGCTAATTAAGAATCTGATGAGAAAACCCCAGGTAATACTTTGCAACTTAAACAAGTTTCTGGGGCATTTGGAAGAGAAACAATTTGAAAGGTGCAGCTGCTGTAGTTATATTTTGTGTGTTGGAGGGCAAAGTGGAGGCACAGGGATCTAGGGGGACACAGGTGTGGTTTCTGCAGTGCTTTATCCTGCCGGTCACGGTGAGGTGGAACCAGGTGAAGGTGACAGGAGGAAGCTGGGATGTCATGGCTCTTGTTCCACATGGGTAGTGTCTCTGAGCATCCCTGTAGCCATGCTGGTGGGGTTCAGCCTCTGGGGTGCAAGGAGGCTGTGCTGGCAGGTGGCACAGGGCAGGTGTGGGTAAATCACCTTCCCCAACACACCCTGTAGTCCAAGCTCAATGCTGGACTGGTCCTGCATGCTGCTGTCAATGGTCCGCAGCTCTGCAGAGGCTCAGAGAGGCAGAAAAACCAGGGTGCTCTGCAGAGCATCCCCTGTGTTTCAGGCAGGGAAGATCCAGCCCTGAGAGACGTTCAGGCTCAGCCATGCAGAAATCTGTGGTGACACCGGGGAAGGGAACAGTCCCAGCTCCCCCCAGCCCCACGGGCAGGAGGCGGTGGAGCCCAAGCACCCTCTCGCCAGGGCTGGAAGCCTCTGTGAGGGCTCTGCCTCCTTTGCTGAGGATTATTTCAGTTCTGTTTCTGCCTCACTGAAGCCATGCTGAGCCAGCGCCAGCTGTCCCTGTCTGTGCCAAGCAGTATTCGGGAACCAGGGCAGGCTTTTCCCTGTCTCCTCTCCATGGCTGTAGGTCCCCCACCAGTGAACCCTTGAGCTGCCTCAAAGCTCATCCTGGCTACAACCATCAAAATGCACCAGACCCCTCAGCAGAGCACGGGGCTTTATTTCCAAAGCGTTCTCTTTGCTGCTGCTTTGCCTCCTCATCTTCCCACTGCCATCTGCTCTGCCTGCTAAAATAAGGCAGCGTGCTGCGGGTGAGCGGTGCTGTGCTCAGGGAGCTCTGTGCTGCTCGGCACAGGGACCCTCTGCTGGGCGTGCCAGGGCCTTTGGGAATGGCAGGGAAGGGTTTGTGTCCCCTCACTCAGTTTCAGGTTTATCTCTCCATGCTGATGGAGAGAGTGGTACCCACCCGGGGTGATGCCTTGCAAGGGGCTTGGCTTCTCATCCTGGAGATGCTCATCTCCTTCCTGGGGCAGATGGTGGCTTGCTGAGACTGGCTGCCCAAATTTTAGACAGTTAAGTGAAATAAAGCCTCCATTAGGAGGCCTTAAGTCTGTGGAGCCCAAGTCCTTCATGCTGCTCTCATCCCTTTTTGCCCTCTGCTCTTGTTGCCCTCCTGTGCTTTCCTTGTGGAGCAGTCACTAGAAGGAAATAGACACAGGACCACCTCCACCACCCTTTTCCCTGGAATGATAGAAAACCTTAAAACAGATTTTCTGGGGGCCTCTTTGCCCCTGACAAAGTGCATACCTAGGACAGGATGGGATGGGAATCACTCTGTGCCCATCGAGGCAGAGCACAGTCCTGCATCAGCTTGTGCATTTCTCACACCACAAAACCAAGAAGAAACATGAGGTGGGGAGATGTTTTGCACAGTTAGCCCAGAGACCTCATTGCCATGGGATACTGGAAGAGAGAGTACAAAAAACACTGGAACCCAATGGGAGGATTTGGGGGAATTAGAGACACCTTTGGGAGGGATAAGAGGGCTTTTTTAATTTAGAGATCTGTTTTGGTATCTTTAGATGGGATCACTCAATGTTTTGCATTTCCCTATGCCACAGCTGGAACCCTTTGACCATTATTTGTGCCATGACTGGGAGATAGGTAGCAGCCTCTGAGCTCTGACACAAGGGGCTTTTTTAGGGCTTTTTTGGTTAGGATATTTTTAATTGTTTGGGGCTCAAAGAGCACCTGGTTCCCAAGCCTATTGAAGCAGTAAGCATTGATTTCAGAAGGGTTTAGTTGACTCAGAGAACAAATATTCTCAAAAAAAAAAGCAACCCTAGTTTTAGATAGTTAGGAACCTGCAAAGAAATTAGGTATTTGGTTGGGGAATGACCCCACAAAGTGTGGGTGTGAGGACAGAACCTGCATTGTGGGTTTGCCCGTGGCTCTGCAGGGGTGGGCTCTGTCCGAGGCAGGACAGGCTCCAGGCTCTGAAGCTGGATCCTCGGGATGCACATGGCTGAGTGCTGGCTTGGGTGAGGGAGCTGCGGCAGCAGATCCCATTGGCTGCTGGGAGCGAACACCTGCACTCGGGTCTGCGAAGGAGCTGTGAAATTCCCGTCTTTACATAATTTCCTGATTTACTCGGAACTGTTAAGTATGACCAACAGTCATCTGTTTGCCGAGAGCAAATAGGACATGAGGAAAAGAGGAGCAAACTAGAGCTAGGCAGGAGTATTTTTAACAAATCTGTGTTTTTCTTCAGGCTGGAAGTAAGGGAAGTGTTGCCAGCCTTCAGAGGAGCAGGTTTCTGCAGTGGCCCCAAACTGCTCTTAAAGTGGAGCTTCTTAAATTACTTAAAGGGTTTATATGAGGTGGTTCCTCCTGTGGCTTCAGGAGCCATGAGGTCCCACAGACATCTGTCTGTCTGCAGAAAGGGCAGCTGGGGAAGGAAATGCCTTCACAGATCATATTAAACTGAGTAAACATGTGATTAACATGATTTTCTAAATTCTTTTAAAGCAACCATTTTATGTGGACTTCTCTATTTCATTACCTGTTGACTTCTCAGCTTCATTCTTGCTGCATTTACTCTTTAGACAGAAAATCTCAGCTCTTCCACTCCAGCAGCTGTAGCCAGTCCCTACCTCCTGACTGTGGAGAGACCCGGCACTGCTGGTGGGAACATCCATCTGTGTCAGGGTCACCATCAAATCACCACATGCCAGATGGGAGTCTATCAGCTAGTCTTAACAGAAGTTGAAATTGAAATAAGGTAGTTTTGAAAAGAATCTTAAGTTTAAAATAAGTTTGGAAGATGAAGGAAGTTGTATTGGCCCCACCAAGACTTGTTATCTGTAGGCAGTGATTCCTGACTCTTTACAGCCCACATTTTAGGCATTTTGGTGGAGTCAGGAATCACTCAAGATGAGGAGAGACTGTGAGGACGGGGGATGTGTTCCTGGGGAGGATGGCTGGGAACTGTACCCAAGCAGGTGGGAGATGTTGGCCATGCCACTCCAGCTCTGCCATGGGCAACAGGTGAGGGGATGGGAAAGGGTGTGCAAGGCACAAGTGTGGAATGATGCTGCTGTGTATAATTTGGGCAGTAAAATGGCTCATCCATCTTCCTTGTAACAATTCATGTTTCTAGAACGTTTCCCAGCCTTTTACTGTAATAGTTTATTGACCTGCACAGCAGCATGAAAGATTATGGGAGTTAATTTTTCAAGCTTATCGCTTGATTTATTCCATAAAGGTAGTTCATTTAATTAAAATATTTCTGCTGCTGGAATTAGGACTCAAAATCTTGAAGCATGGAGTGGAGTGTGTGGGCTTTTTGGAAGCAGCAGTCATTTAATGTGGTCAAGCAGCACTGCCCACAGAAATCAGAGCATCCAGTCCTCTAGGAATACATGCATTTCAGGGCAAAAATCATGGATGCAGATGCCTCTGTTGGTGGTGCATCTACTTGCCATGAAAGGACCATGGGAAGAGGGATTTGGTGGGTCTCAGCAGTAGAGCCCTGAGTACCCTCAGCCCCCTCCACGTGGGAGTTTCGGTCTCTGCCAACATAGGGTTGTCTCTTGGGAAAATACAAGAAAATATACTTATTTTTAAAGCCATCTTAAAGCCACTGATGGCTCCCCAACATGCTTTGAAAATGATCCCTCGTGATTGAGAAAGAGACTCAAACCCCATTTGCTGCTGCTGGACTGGTTTGGGGTGAGGGGATGGGGGACTGAGCAGCTCGTAGTGGGAAGGAAGCTGAAGCTCCTGGAGACGCCAGTTTTCTTCTGGTTTGGAAATAAGTGGCTGATAGACACTTGGGGCTCTCTGCAATTTAAAAGAGAGCAATCAGACAGCTTGAATCTGCTTTTATCAGATGCAGCAAATTACTAGTTGGATGGCTGGATATTTTAGTCAACACTAGCGCCTATGAAAAAAGAAGGTTTTGGTAAAATAAAACTCCTCTGATAAACTTAGCTTTTCTTGGATTTTCTTCCATTCTGTTGGAAGAACACACAGAATAGTGTATTTGTTTTCTGCAGAGTTGGCCAGGTTTCCCTTAGCAGGCATTATTTTGCTGCAAACTTGAAATCTTCCGCATGCGGGTTCACATGGTGCCCGAGGAGACACAGTTACTGCGTCAAACGTGTGAGAAATGGCAGAGTGGCCACAAGGAACACCTTGCACCTACACCACGCTGGCTCCAACGGGAGTGGGAGTCTGTGGTGACTGGGTACGGGCTCTGCTGGACCCACCGTACATCTCCTGGGCGTTACTGTGGGATTATTATCATGCAGCTGGCGTTTGGAGATGCTCCTGCTGCTGCTAACCTTGGCTGAGAAATACATCCCGATAATGGGGACTGTTAAAGATAAGGCTGGTTGGCAGGCTGATAAATCTCGTTAAGGAGTACCAGATCATGGAGTAAATTACAATGCACAGCCGGATCGATTCAGACAAAAATGAACAATGTATTACTTCTTTATCAGTCAGGGAGAACAGACTCCTGACTCAGTGCTGGTGGTTTTGGGTGCTGGACGCAGAGCTCTGCTGGATGGCAGTGGTGAAGCTTGCTGAGAAGATGCTGCTTCTCACTGGATGCATCCCTGGCAGTGCTGGGTCCCCAGGGAGGGTGCACTGGGAGCAACTGGGTTGTGTGTGGATGGGAAGGGACAGGGAGCCTGGACACGTTGGAGAACAAGAGCCACATTCCTCTCTTCTGTATGGTTAGATGATGGTCATATCAGTCTGGTCTGTAATGACTGTAAACGATCCAGACAGCTCTATAAACATCACGTTGGAGCAAAATGGGAAAATTGGAGCTTGCCGTCCTTGGGACAGCCATAGCTAATCTGTGAAAACCAGACCAAACCCTCTGCTGCTTTAATACCGTTGGCTGGATTTTATTGTGAACAGAAAATCTTCTTAATTCTTCATCCATTTGGATCCAGTCTCTCAGAACTGAGCTGGTAGTTAATTTAGCTCTTTCCCTGAGATGAAACAGAGAGGAATAGTAAGGTTCAGTGAAAAGGAAAATGAAAAGTTCTTTCAGCATCAGATTTGCTCTCTTGTTCCTCCTATTCTCCTTTTTCTTCAATACTCAGCGCATGCTCATGTGTCTCCTCCCATCATTGCACCTCCAGGTGCCCAGCCTGGACATGTCATTTCTCCCACTTCTCTGAAAAGATGCTCGGTCTTGGGTCTATCCCAGGCCGGGGGCAGCTTTATCTCCACCTGCTCATTGCAGGAGACATCAGGTAATGGGCAGGGTAGCAGAAGATGTGTGGTGATAGCCAATGGCCAGGAAAAAACAGGAGCATATCCAGACTGGAAATAACAAGAGAGATAAATTAGTGCCAAAGCTGCTGCCCAGTGGTGGCAATTGTGGGAAATCAAGGGTGAAATGTGAAATCTGTGAAATTTGGACCAAAGTTCACATGGCATTGACTGACAGTGACACAGAGGATATCCCATTGAAGGAAGTTGGGGGTTGCCCTCCATGTCTCACCCCCTCACCATCCTGAGGCAAACCTGCTCACGTCCATCTCCACCACCACGGCCCTGCCAGGAGCTGGCATCTCTGCTTCCCATTCCCGGAGGCAGCTGGTTTATTGCTGGATGTCTGTGTTAGTGCAGGAGTGTGGCAGTGACACCACTGCTGAGCAGGCCATTCCCCGGGCAGTGGATGCTCACACGCAGCCCTGGGAATTGGTCCCATGGCTTTTAGACAATCATCAAAGTGCTCTCCTCAATATCCTACTGATTTTTTAAAATGTTTTTTTTATCTAATGAACTGGAAGGAAATATGTTGAGTGGGGAGGGATGTCTATATATATTCTGCAAAAGCACCGGTTTCCAAATTTTGGACAGCTGTGTACCCTTTTTTAGCAGCCCCTTCACGCAGCCCACACAGCACCCAGGCTCTCGCCATCGGCTCGTTTGGAAATACGCTTCCTTGATTGCAAAATAGTTTGAATCCTTTGACTTAGAAACATTCTTGCCATTCAAAAAGGATTTTTTTTTTTTAAAAGCTCCAAAAATACATAAGGTGCTTCCTGCTGCAGCAGCTGCCCTAATTTTGGAGGTGATGGAAGATGGGCAGGGATGAGCAGGGGGAGCCTGGCTTGTGGCTACAGCCACACAGGGATGCAGGTGATGAGATGCTTCCAAGGTGGGAGTTGCAGGAGCTGCTGGCTGTGGGGGCTTCGGCTGGATGCCAGAGCTGGGAGTTATTCTGGTTTCCCAGCCAGACGACCCAAACAGGTTGTCCACTTGGCCCCTTGGCATTTGAGTCAGTCAAGGTGAGCTGCTTTCCCAGCTCAGTGGAATAAAATTATTGGGGTCCAACAGTGAAATAATAATATCGAAAAGTACTCTGAGCTTGAATAACACCATAGCTTCTGATAGCATGAAAAAGTTGGTGGCATCTTCTTCTAGCCTCTGTCAAGCCAAATTTGGGAAGGACCCTTGCTGGAAGATGTGGGACAGCTCAGGAGACAGCAGAGCAGGATACCTGTCCACAGGTCAGCTCCCCAAAAAGTCCATCCATTTGCTGCAGATTCAGACAACGGTGCTAGGGGAGGGTCTGGAGTACAAGTCCTGTGAAGAGCAGCTGAGGGAGCTGGGAGGGCTCAACCTGGAGAAGAAGAGGCTCAGAAAGAATCTTCTTGCTCTCTACAACTCCCTGAAAGGAGGTTGTAGCCAGGAGGGGTTTGGTCTCTTTTCTCAAATAACAAGCAATAGGATAATGGAAACAGCCTCAAGTTGTACCAGGGGAGGTTTAGATTAGATATTAGGAAAAATGTCTTCACAGAAAGGGTTGTCAAGCACTGAAACAGGCTTCCCAGGGAAGCGGTGGAGTGACCATTCCTGAAGGGATTTAAAAGACATGCAGACATGGCACTTGGGGACATAGGTTAGTGGTGGCCTTGGCAGCACTGGGGTAATGGTTCAGCTCAATCTTAGAGCGCTTTTCCAACCTAAACAGTTCCATAAATCTATGATTCCACTTCCACTTCTGCCAAAGGAGATACTGCCCAGGATGGGATGCCCTGACCCAAGGTCACAGCCATTGGGGTCTGCAGCTGGCCCTGGCCAGGCTGGCCCTGGTGGTGACAACCACTTCTGCAGCTCTTGTATGGCCGCAGAGGCTCGCGCCGCTTTCCCCTTGGCATGACAGTGTTCCCCAGCCTGGCCGGCGCCTGCTGCAGTGGAATAAGCTGGACTTGGCAAGAGCACAGCTATTCCTCGAAGGCAAGCAGAGGGGAGCGTTGCTATTACTCATCAGTCAAAGACTTTCAGCTGGAATAATCCTCCGCTGGCTATGTAGAGTCTCGAGCCGCAGGGTGGGAGGTTGTGAGCCCCGCGGGAGCTGTTTCGCTGACCCTCCGGCTCTGCCGTGGAGGGCTGGTGCATCCCTACCGCAGCCAGGAGCAGGGAACATAATCCCCGGGATGAGACGTGCAAGGGGAAGGGAGAGCCAAGGAACAGGACTGAGGTGACCACTTCAGCACCTGGCTGTTGTCTGGCTCCCCATCTCCACATGCCTTCCCCTTTCCATGGCACCAGTAAAGGGGATGAGTGGTGGAGCTGACACACTGCTCTTGCTCCAGGTCCCCTCTGGGGATTTGGGGAGGGGAGGGAGCATTGGTGCAATACACACCATCTTCCCTGTGGCTGTCATGGAACCGGGGCTTGGAGATGCCACTGTCTATGTCCTTCCCTTCCCTCCCAATATGCTGACAGCAGCTCCAGCACTCAGCTGTTGTGTGCAGCTTCTCTCATTCTCTCTTTCTGTGTCTATTTTCCACCTGGGAGAGGTCCTAGTACAGAGAAAAGAGAGGGATAAAGTGCAGCAGATGGGAGGCAGAAAACAAGCCCTGTGAGGCAGAGCTCATCCCAGCGAGCTCATTACCCTGCACTGCTTTTAATCACATTATTGTGGTGTGAAGGCCATCAATACATCACACACATTTAAAATAGAGCTGGGGAGGGACCATCAGCTCCATCAGCCCAAGACAGGCCACAGGAACAGATAAGAATAGGCTGTTGCTGGAAAACACATCACTGGGTTGCTTAGTCAAATGCTATATTTAGCAAGGGATTGAAATAACTGTGGTGGCTTTCAGGGGGACTGATCTGTGAGCCTGGGTTGCACTAATACTTGCCCAGTTGATGGTAATAAAGTCAATTAGTGTGGAGCAGTTGGCAGCTGAGGAGACTCAGCTGTGGTAGGTGTGTGCAGTCCCCTCTCTGCTTTTCCTTGCAGATGGACCTGGGAGCCCATGGCTTTCCACTGGGGGAGTGCTAGCCCTGGGGGTGAAGGAGCCAGGCAGGGGGAAGGATGCATGGGGAGCTCGGGGAGCCCACCAGCTCCCCTTCCTCCCCCATCCTGACAGGCACTGGTTTGTGGCAGTCAGGCTCCAGAGACACAACCTGCTCTGCTGACCAGTGTTTGGGAGTTCCATTTAGTGCTCCTTTTTTTGTTTACAGATTTTACATATATATATATCTATCTATATATATCTACACACATGCTAAGCTTCAGATGCAGCGTTGCAGTTAGCAAGCATACATGCAGACAGTTCTGCATCTAGCTTAAGTGATATTTTGAGGTGGTTTAGAGGAAAAAAGGCACAGCCAGGGTAATAAAGTACCCCATGCTTTCTGCCCGGTCCTGCAGGTGGCTGTCAATGGCAGTGTGGGACATACAACTCCATGCTGTCCCCAGGGCTGCCCCTGCCTGCCCGCTGCCCCCAGTTCCCACCACTGATGCAAATACCAGAAGCATCTCCTGCGTGTGCTCCATCTCTCCTCCTGATCTCTGGTACTCCCGCTGTCAGGGCACATGTTTTGTTTCCTTGCCCTCGTTTCAAATCCCATCACTGCCTTAGCCTCCTAGGAGAGATAAGGGCTGGGGTGGAGGTAAAACCAGGCCCGTGGTTGTCTGCTGATGGCACATGATGTTCAAAACACCCTTTGTGAACGTGCCCTGATCAGACCGTGATGTGCACCCTCCCCTCTGTAATCAAGCATCCCAGAGAAGAGCCTTTGTCACTGGTCAGTGCACTCTCTCTTGCCTCCCAGAACTGTGGCAGCTCAGTCAGAGGTGTTTGGCAGAGGTGTGGGGAGCGGATTTGGAGGGGCTCTGGAGAATTCATCTGGGAGAACGGCAGAATCTAAGGGGGAGTGAGTATCAGCCAGTGCTTGGGAAGTGGCATCTCAAATGAACGAGCACTGGGATTGCCCAGGGAGGCTGCTGGCAGAGAGAGCATCTTGGCCGAGAGGAGGGAACTTAGAGGTGGAGCACTTAGAAGGTGGGGAACCTGGCAGCCAGACCCCCGGCATTGCCCGAGGTGGGTCTGAAACAGCCCTGGCAGCCAGTGATCAAGCATGACTCAGTCCCTTTCCTTTAACACTGCTAAAAACCATCTACAGCGCGGACAGAACTGCAGTGTTCTTAGCACAAGGATGCAGAGTGCTTGGAAAATGGGATCACACGGTGAGATGCCCCCATTTCTGCTGCAGGAGGATGTGTGTAAGGTGTCTGCTTGTCAGGAGCCCTCCTAAAAGGAGCTCTCCTGCAAGCGGGGCTGAAAGGAGGGCTTGGGAAGTGATTTTATGAGGTTCTTGTTAATTTGGATCTTGATTCAGATACCAGAAGTGTTTTCCATATTTTCCAGGCACCCATCTGTCACAGTGATGAGCCCTGCACAGTACTTGTCAGCAAATAAATGAAATATTCTGGTGAGATTCAGTGCATTTAATGCTGGGAGATGAGATCTGGCTTGCGAGATACTTCTACTTCATGCTGCTTATCTTATTTTGTACAGATTTTTGTCTCAGTATTTTAATAGATACTGTTTTGATTGTGTAAAATAATACTGCAGGGCATAAGGAACAGGGCAGAGTCCCAGGGGTGATATTGTGGGGAGCAGTTTGCGCCAGCATGAAGACCATGGCTGAGCATCTTCCAGGCACTGGAGAGGTGGTAGCGAGGGTCTGGAGGGTGTCTGGGGATGGTGGGACTGGTAGGCAGGAGTTAACTGGGGAAGCTGGAAAGCCTCTGGCACCCCTGGCTCCCACCAAGCCTCTCAGACCTCTAAGTCACTGAACAGAGGATTCATGTGCAACTGTGATGCTGAAGCTCTCTGGCTCCATCATTAAAAAAACCCCAGCGGCGCTGGGGGAATTCAGCATTTAATTAACTTGCCAAGTGGTAACGTTGACCAGAATTATGCAGGAAGATTTCTATTTTAGTTAATTACAGTTTTGTTGTCGCCCATTAGTAAATTAAAACAATTGCAGGGTAAGACCCAGTGGAGGTTGGCGAGCGTGGCTGTGGCCACCTGCCAGTGGATTCCGAGCTCCAGGAAGGCCGGGCACACCCCCATCCCTGCAGGCCCCAGTGCTGACCCCACCTATCTCCCACCCTGCCTCACCCCCCAGGAGGGAGCACGGGCAGCCACTGGCACGGCAATCACCACCCCTTCAGCAGAGCCTGCAGGAATTATGGCCAGATCCAGCACCCCCGATGCTGGTCGTGTGGTGCGCAATTAAAAACTGGGATGGTCATTCCTGCTTGGATACAATGCCTTGAATGAAGCTGCCTTCCCTCGGTCCCTCATGCCCTGCACCTAGAGCTCTGTCCTGCCTCTCGTGACTGCACCAGCGCTGATTCTCTCTCCAGAAAGCCACTTTTTCTATAACTCCTCTGCAAATCCCAGTGCTTTGGAGGCAAGGAAGGCAGGGCGTCCGAGGGATCAGGGTAGTGACTCTCAAGGGCTGTAAGCTGATAACCAGCTGGGCTGGGCAGCCCCCAGCACTCTCACCCCCCTGCTTCTGGCTGTTTTCCAGTGTGCCCTGCCACACCAGCACCTCTTCGTTTCAGACAGCATCTCAGGTGCACTTTGGTTTCATCCCTCTTTTTAATTATTGATGCTCTCCTCCACCTGGAGCCCGCTCTGCATCCCAGCAGCATTGCCCATTTTCCCTGCATGCCACAGCCCTCTTCAGCCCCAGCTCCCCAATGCCTGCACTCCAGCAGTTAAACATCCTATGTCCACCACCACGGCAGTTCTAAGGCAGCAAACCTCAGTGCCAAGCCAGGCCCCATCCCGATTCTGATCAAGGTTTCCAGGATCTTTAAGTGTGGAGACTCAGACAGAAGCTGCTGTGCCTTTGCCATAAGCTCCTTACCCACTTTCCACCCCAGCAAGGCGCACCCTGGCTTCCTGGGCATCCAAGTGTTTGGATATGTAAAGCACTAAATACAGCCTAATTATTATTATCTTCGTGGGATCTGGTTAATGTCAATGGGGATTTACAAGCTGTTAGCAAACCAGCTGGTCCTTCAATGTTTGCATTTTTCTCAGGGGCAGTTTAATCCCCTTGGCCGTGTTCTCTGGGAAATGCTTGAGGCCAAGTTATATGGAGGAGGAAGCTGCTTCAGAGCCAGTCCCTCTGAGAGGGAGCAGAGGTGCTGTGGGATAACCAAACACTGAGCTGATAACTGCAGGAGAGGGATGGATCGTTTGTCACCAGCAGAGCGAGGGGCACTGGCATGGGGCTGGGAGATGCTTCAGCATCCTCCCAGAGCCCCTGGGATTTAGCATCCAGACACGTGACAGGTGTCAGTGCTGGGGTTGATCCGGCTGCAGAGATCTCTTAAAGATGGAACCAAGAGCTCGGAATGGTTTACCGGCAGCATTCCCACTGGCATGGGCGGCTTTGCTTGCCTCCATCTTCCCGCAGCTGCCATGGGCAGGATTTCTCTCTCCCTGGTGTGCATGTGGGAGCTGGGCAGCTCACAGCTGCTGCTGCTGCTGGAGTATTCACTGCAGCCAGTGCAGGCTGCGATGGCAAACGCTGCGCTGGCTGCTGCAGCATGGTCTGTGCTCACACACGGCTCCACGCGGCCCTGGCTGTGACAGGGAGGGAGCTCTCCCACAGCTCGGGAAAATTCACTTATCCCTTTGCTACTTTTCTGCCATAACCACACAGTGATTTTCCACAGGGGTTCAAATTGAAGCACAGGGTCCTGGACTGTTGGTAGGGCTTTTCAGCATGGAAGATGCCAGAGGTGCTGAAAGAAAAGCCAGTAAGAGAAAATGCGAAGTCAGTTTATGCCAGTCTCTCATTTTGGGTGTCTCTGGGGTTTGGCCGGCACCTTTCACAGCTGGCAAAGCCCAAGAACCCCTTCTGCCTGCGCTTCCCTGGTTTCTGCTTCCCTGCTGTACCTGGGCCTTCCTGCCTGCTTTGAAAGATGAGGGGCATTTCAGAGTGGAGCTCCACAATCTTTTTGGCATGGCTATTTTTAACAGAGATTGTTCCCTTATCCACTTCCCAGTGCGGTCCCATGAAGAGTCGAGCTGTCACATCTACGAGAGTAGGATGGCAGGGTGAGCTGCTCAAACTGGGGCAGCTGCCAGGAGGAATGGCTGCGGAGCCACGGCTGGGAGGAACCTCAGGGAGGAGGCTCAGAACAACCTGCAGAGATATCAGATCATAGAATCCTAGAATGGTTTGGGTTGGAAGGGACCTTCAAGGTTATCTCATTCTAGCCCCTCTGCCATCGGCAGGAGCACCTTCCGCTAGACCAGGTTGCTCAAAGTCCCATCAAGCCTGGCTATGAACACTTCCAGCACTGGGGCATCCCCATGGAATAGATCAGTACTGTGCTTGCCTGATTTTGGAGGAGTTCTCCATGGGCACAAGAGCCACTGCCTTGGATGGGACTTGATTGGCACTCAGCATCTGCAGTTGGTACCTGGTGGCTAGTGTTGGCCTTCCATGGTCTTCCTGGGCTTGAATTTTGCCCTGGAAGGGCAAAAGCAGTTGTGCCCATCACGTATGCAGAGCTCCCCAGTCACCACAGTGTGGTAGGTTGGGACATCACAAGGATATGCATTGCCCTGTTCAGGGAGGGCGTTAAGGGTCTGGATGAGGCAGACTGGGTAGTTCAGGGCAAACTGATCTCTTTCAGCTCCTTCAGGACCACGCTGGGAGCAGCTGTGATGGCATGACAGACAGGGATGGGCAGGAGCTGAGCTGAGCTTTGCCCTGGCACATCCAGCCCATCTTCTCTGCATTGTGCCCTCCCCTTGCTGCCTGCATCAGGGAGGAAGCTCTGGTGAAGAAAAATGGGATTCCTGAACAAAAAATGAAAGGTCGCGTATTTCCATGAGGCATGGTTTCAATTTGTGTCACACAATCACATTTCCTTCTGCGGTCTGGAATAATTACACAGCAGAGTGGGGGGAGCAGATCTGATTCAGAGGCACGGGAACGAGAACGAGTTCTGAAATAAAAGAAGACAAATGCAATCATTAAGATACAATAGGCTGCACTTGCCCCTTAATTAGACTTTCTCTTTGATTAAGCAGTAATTAAATATTACCGTGCTGAAAGGGACTTTTTTAATGGCCCTCCGAAGTCCTAATGTATTCTTAAGATGTTTGTGTGAAGAGC
This sequence comes from Atrichornis clamosus, assembly GCA_013400975.1. Taxonomy (NCBI): domain Eukaryota; kingdom Metazoa; phylum Chordata; class Aves; order Passeriformes; family Menuridae; genus Atrichornis; species Atrichornis clamosus. Next base: position 32,528 of record WBMZ01011085.1, on the reverse strand, counting down.
AGGGGCTGCTGCAGGGTGCTGGGGGTGGGAGGATGTTTTATACCTGCCCCTGCCCCCATGCTCCCTGGAGAGCATGGGCTGGATGGCTGCTCCTGGACTGAATGGCTGCAGGAAAGAAGTGTCTATGGGGAAGCCCTCTCCTCCTGGCCACCACCAGCTGCAAGGTGTCTCCAGCATCTTGTCATAACCTGGGGATTCCTGGGATGCAGGTGACAAGGCTATCACAGTACTGCTGTCCTGTGAGTGTGGCATTTAGAGTCATAAAATATAGTAATGGAATTGTATAGGTTGGAAAAGACCCTTAAGATCACAGAGTCCAATCATTATCCCAGCACTGCCAAGCCCACCACTAAACTATGTCCCTAAGCACATCTACACGGCTTTTAAATCCCTTCAGGGATGGTGACTCCACCACTTCCCTGGGCAGCCTGTTCCACTGCTTTACAACCCTTTCCATGAAGAAATTTTTCCTAATATCCAATCTAAACCTCCCCTGGTACAACCTGAGGCTGTTTCCTCAATGTCATCTTGATGAACGGCATCTTCTCCAGGCAGACCACAGCCTCTGTGGCCCTGGGGGACACAGCTGGCTTACAGCCCTGGCCTCAGGCTGGTCCAAGTGAAGACCAAGACCACCTCTCTGACAGCATGACAGCTCCTCGGGGCCAGCCACCCCCTGAGGTTGGCCACCCCGAGCTTTGGGAGCCATGGATCAGCAAAGGAGAAGTCTGGGAAAAGAACCCGGAGCATATTGTGCTGTTAGCAGCAAAACCGAAAAGATTTAAGATGCCGAAACATCTAAGCAAAGGAAATGTCAGGCCCTTATTCCTGGACATTTCTGGGTGGGTAAAAATAGCCCTTGGGCGACCTGGGGGAGGAAAGTGCTTCTGATCTCTTAATGCAGAGCCCCTGCCGTAGCCCTGCGGGCTCTCTGCCACTCGCAGCCCCGCTTGCCTCTGCTTTTTCCAGGCCATAAAACGACAGCTCTTGCTGAGAATTTCACTAGACGAGATTGTCTTGTTCTTTTCCTGCACAGCATGTACCTTGGGTAATATCTTTGGGAAATTTTGGTGTACTTGTGTACCCAGTATTTTTGTTAACCTAGAAAAAAAGAGCTGTAAGTGTTATGATTATGCTATTAAACCTTTATTGTATCAAAGAAAACAAATTGGAGCGAGAGAGGAGCTGTATGGAGCTGAGAAGTGTTAAGCTATGGTAGTAATCTGCCTTTGATTGTTTAATTTCACTTAAAACCGAAATACTGCAAGGCTGAAGAGTGAAAGAGCTGGTGATGCTGAGGGTTTGTGGGGGAGAGCATGCAATGCCTGTTCCACAGCCATGGTCCCTCTGGCTAGACATCTCTGGGTTCTGGACAAGGGAAGGGGCAGGTTTAAGCTGGATGTGGATGGTTTGCCGGGTATGGCTATGATGCTGCATGCTCCTCCACAGCCAGTTATTTGGTATGGTTGGGCCAAATCCTTCGCATCATTGCCATGTGTCCCACCAGCAGAGCTCCTCCGTGAGACCTCTTCTGGGGTGAAGCTCCCAGAATTTGAACAGGACTTTTCCTTCCACTCTTTTGCAGAAGAACGAATGGCTGTGCTTGAACTGCCAAACTCAGCGGCTGCTCGAAGGCAGCCTCGGTGACCCTGCCCCGATGCCACTGCCTACCCCAAAGCCACCGGCCACCGGCTCCCCGCGGCACCAGCCGCCAGCCACCGGCCAGCAGCAGAGAGCGCCCACACCGGCACCCGCGCCCGCCGAGCCGGCAGCACCGCCCGAGCAGCAGCCCTCGCCTGCCAGGAGCCTCCGGGCTGCCGAGCAGAGCAGGACCCCCAGCCCTGCCCCAGTGGAGAAGAAACCCCCAGCTCCAGCAGAAAAGAAGCCCCCGGTGCCAGCAGAGGAAAAGCCACTGCCCAAAGCTGCCCCAGAGCCTTCCAGAGCTCCTGAGAGCGCCGCTCCGAAGGGGAAGAGCGTGACCCCCAAACCATCGGAGGTGGAGAGCAAGGAGAGCCGGACACTCCCTGAGGTGCCGCGGGCGAAGGAGCAGGAGGTGAGCTCTCAGAGTGCGTCCAGCTCCGAGCATCCCTGAGCACCACATCTTGCCCCAGGCTGGTGTGGTGCTGAGCTGTGCCTCTGCCAACAGTTGTGCCCACAAATGGGGCAAATTATTCCAAGTCAGAGCACAACCCATTTTGTCAAGGCCATTTGCCCCAAGAAATGAACTTCTGGGGAGCAGTGGGCTCCAAACACTGCTGCCTCAGCATTTCCAAATGCCTTAGGACCTTCACAGGCTTCATGGCAGCATGCTGGTATTTGCCTTCTTTTTATTAGGATTACATCAATTCAGGCATAATGCGATAGTTCAGGTCATCTTTGGCCTTTGGATTTGTTTTCAAATAATATAAGAGCAATTGGGATTTGTCGTCAAATGGAAAACTCATTTCCCAACATTACATGTTTCAGCAGTGGGTATTTTTCAAGCTCCTCATCCCACCTTTTCTAAAATTCAATACAATTTGGGGAAACATTTGGTTGCCTTGGGATGGTGTTCCCCCACAAGCAACCATCCCAGGAGTAGCCAGCAGAGACCCCATGGAGAGGGGATGCAGCAGAAGGTCCCCACCAGCCGGGAGGCAATGGCTGCCCCCCTCACTGCTGTGCAACCCCCAGGTGAGAGGTTCCTTGTGTCCCCAAAATCAAGTGGTCTGTTGTGCCTCCGTGCTGGCAGGATGACGGGTCCTGCAAGTAGCACTGGGCTGGGTGTGATGGCACAGTCCCCATGGCTCACAGGCTTCTCCCTCACACTGCTTAATTGTAAAGCCAATTAAAGGGGCCTGTTTATTTCTGCTGGCATCTAATGAGGATCCTGGGGGTGGCCCCCCTTCTGAAGGGTGCCATGGGGGCTGGAGGCCCAGTTTTTTAAGCATATTTATTAGTTTCCTGATGTCTTTACCCCTGGGGTCATTTGCAGTGCCACCCCCTGCTTGCAGCACACCCTGTCGCCGGCCTTTGTTAGTGCAGACAAGTTGCTGACGAGCAACTGAGCTGGGGGACACAGGGTGACCTTCATGCTGGGCTGACTCCCAGAGCTGCCCAGACCTTCTGTGTGCTCCCTGGGAGAGGGTTTGTGGGGAAGTAAGGGCAGCAGCTCTGGATCTGACACTGTGCTCTTCCTTGCCTGCAGGATGGGACCAAGCCTTACCCCGCAGACCTGTCCCGCAGCCCCCAGAGCCTCAGTGACACCGGCTACTCCTCTGACGGCATCTCCAGCTCACAGAGTGAGATCACCGGCCTGGTGCAGCAGGAGGAGGAGAAGCTGAGCAGCACTGGGCTGGCTGGGCAGAGCCCCCCCAGCCCCTCCGAGCTCACCAAGCTGGAAAGCAGCATGCGGCCCCTCCTGGAAGGCCGGGGCACACCGACGGAGCCCGCTGAGCATGGCAAGGGCCGTGCGGAGCCACAGGAGGACCAGCGGCAACAGCAGCGGCCACGGTACCTCTCCATCACCCCTGAAGCCTTTGACTCAGACGAGGAGCTGGAGGACATCCTGGAGGAAGATGAGGAGTGGGACAACCAGCGGGAGCGTCGTGAGAGTGCAGAGTCCTCAGATGAGTTTGGCAGCAAGCTGCGGCATGACTATGTGGAGGACAGTAGTGAGGGGGGCTTCTCCCCAGTGCCCCCCCGGCCCAAGGACCACGAGGCAGAGGTGACCGATGAGGAGTTCATGCGGAGGCAGATCCTGGAGATGAGTGCTGAGGAGGACAACCTCGAGGAGGAGGAAGAGGAAGGCTACAGGCGCACCAAGTACAGCGTCCCCAAAGCTGGGCAGAAGGCCGAGGTGGAGAAGGGCAAAGAGCCGGCCAAGCGGCGCCTGCCGCATGGTGCCAGCAGCATGTACACAGAGGAGAGCAAGGAGGTGGAGGCAGCAGAGGGTGATGACTTGAGCACAGCCCAGGGTGGGTTGCGGCGATTCAAGACCATCGAGCTGAACAGCACAACTGGCTACGGCCGGGAGATGGAGATTAGCCGGGAGGCAGATACCAGTCTGGACCGGGAGCCTGAGCTGGAGATGGAGAGCCTGACAGGCTCTCCCGAGGAGCGCTCCCGGGGTGAGTACTCCTCCACCCTGCCAGCCACAACGCCCAGCTACACCTCGGGCACCTCACCCACCTCCATTTCCTCGCTGGAGGAGGACAGCGACAGCAGCCCCAGCCGCCGTCAGCGGCTGGAGGAGGTGAAGCAGCAGAGGAAGGCTCGGCATCGCTCACATGGTCCCCTGCTGCCCACCATCGAGGACTCATCTGAGGAGGAGGAGATGCGGGAGGAAGAGGAGCTGCTGCGGGAGCAGGAGAAGATGCGGGAGGTGGAGCAGCAGCGCATCCGGAGCACAGCGCGCAAGACCAAGCGCGACAAGGAGGAGCTGAGGGCCCAGCGGAGGAGGGAGCGCTCCAAAACCCCCCCCAGCAACCTCTCTCCCATCGAGGACGCCTCCCCCACAGAGGAGCTGCGACAGGCGGCGGAGATGGAGGAGCTGCACCGCTCCTCCTGCTCCGAATACTCACCTTCCATCGACTCAGAGGCGGAGAGCTTCGACGCCGTGACCTCCAAACTGTACAAGTCAGGCAGTGAGTACAACCTGCCCACGTTCATGTCGCTGTACTCTCCGACAGAGAAGGGGGAGAGTGGCCCCAGCCAGCCCACCAGCAAGCCCCTCAAGAGCGCCGAGGAAGCCTACGAGGAGATGATGAGGAAGGCAGAGATGATGCAGAAGCAGCAGGTCCAGCAGGCCCAGCCAGCCACTTCCTACGGCAGCACCTACCAGCAGGTTGGCTACCGCAGTACTGAGGGCCAGAACAGCTTCGAGTACCAGTATGGTGAGGAGTACCGGTACGACGGCAGCCTCACGCGCCCCTCCCAGCCCGACTACCCCAGCGCCCTGCCAAAGGCGGGAGCAGTGTACGAAGAGATTCTGCAGACCTCGCAAAGCATCTCTAGAATGCATCAGTCCTCTTCCTTTGACCTGGCCCTCGAGCAGGGTGAGAAGATGAAGGGGCAGGAGGAGGCATACCAGGAGAAGCGCTTCCTCAATGCCGAGAGCGCCTACGCCGACCTGCTGAAGCAGAACGGTGGCCCGCTCACCCCCGGCACCAGCCCCACACAGCTCTCTGCTCCTGTCTCCTTTGCCAGCTCTGACAGCAACACTGGCAAGACTATTCCTGATGTCCGGGTCACCCAGCATTTTGCAAAGGAAGGACAAGACCTAGCCAAGCTCCAGAGTGCCCCGGCAGCACCCAGCCCAGTATCCAAGGCTACCACCACTCCTTATGCTTACAGCAAAGGTGCCAGCACAGTGACAACAGCAGCAAGTAGCCCAGGGAGTGTGCTGCGGAGCTACAGCTCACCAACTCCAGAAACCCCATCCATAGCTGGGAGAAGCTACACTCCATCAAAGAGCACCGTCAGCTATGGTTCACAGACGGAGGACACCAGCAGAACCAGGACAGTGGAGATCAGCGTGCAGACAGCCAGGGAGAAGCTCCCAGCCGTGAGCGACAGCAAGCCCATACTGCCCAAGACATATCCTTTCTTCAAGAGCTCCAGCCCTCCGCTCTCACCCACCTCGCCCACACAGAGTCCCACCCGCACCACAAAGGCCACGGCAGAGTTTTCCACGCAGACACAGAGCCCTGTCCTCTCCTACGAGGGTCCCTCTGCTGCCGCTGCCGGCCCCGACGCCTCTTCCCCCATGGTGGCGCAGGGAACACAGACGCCACACCGGGCGGGCTCGCCCCGCCTGACCCGGCAGGCCTCCTCACAGGACTCCCCCTTCATGGTGATCACGCTGGCAGCCGATGCAGCCAGCCAAACCAAGCCAGTCAGCTCCGGCGCCTTGACATCACCCACTTCGTCCCCCACCAGGCCAAGCCGGCAGCTGCTGGCACATGGTTACACCCAGACACCGGAGCCAGAGCAGCCGGCAGGTGCCTACATCAGGGCACAGCCGGTGAAGGACCATGCCCAGAAAGCACCTGCTGTGACTTCAGCCACCGATGGCATCACAGGGCTATACAGCTGGGGAGCACTCCCTGCAGAAAACATCTCTCTCTGCCGCATCTCCTCCATCCCCGGCACATCCCGGGTGGAGCCAGGGCCCAAGGTGCCAAGCAGCAATGCTGTGGACTTACGGACCGCGTTGAAGTCTGCCCCCATCATCATAACAGACCAAGGCATGGATCTCACATCCTTGGCCACCGAGGCCAGGAAGTACTGCCTGACCCTTGACCACATCCCAAACCGGCAGTCCACGGCCATCCAGCCCTTGATCATCAACCTCAATGCCCAGGAGCAGCCCCATGCCATCATCGCGGCAGCCAGCACTGCTGGCCTGGCCATCGCCTCTCCCATGATCCTCTCCCAGTCCAAGCAACCTGTGGTCTATGGAGACCCTTTCCAGAGCCGTGTGGACTTTGGGCAAGGGACCGGGAGTCCAGTGTGCTTGGCGCAGGTGAAACAGGTGGAGCAGGGTGTCCAGACAGCCACTGTCAGAGCCAGTGGGGTGGCCAGTGGCAAGCCCGAACCCACTGCTGCCCCTCAGACCAAATTTGCAAGGTATGGCATGCCGGGCCAGATGGTGAAGAAGGACATGCTCCTCACACAGACCGGTGGGGCACAGAATGCCGGCAGCCTCCCCCAGTCCTTCCCACCAGAGCCAGGATCGGAGGTGTACCGGGCGGTGCCAGTAGAGCTGAAGAGCCAAAGCCCTCTCCTTGCCCTGGGTGGCAAAAAATCCCAGGTGATGATGGTGCAGATGGAGGAGGCAGCAACTGGCCCAGTGACCAAAGTGCTGAAGGAGGAGGCACCAGCCAACGTGCTGGACCTCACAGGCGTGAAGCCAGAGAGCCAGGTGGCCTGCTGTGACATGGTCTATAAGTTCCCCTTTGGTGGCAGCTGCACTGGCGCTTTCAACCCCACCTCCAAGATGCCAGAGAAGAAAGCCGGGGAGGCAGCAGTGGTGTCTGGTCGGAAAGCCAGTGGGCCCCTGTACGGCAGCAGAGAGCCAGAGCTGCCAGAGACCTTCCCTTACCGGGAGCAGCCAGGCCCGGCACCCGCGCTGTACGAGGAGCAGAAGTTTTACCCAGCCAGCGCCTTCGGCCGCCTCTACTCCTCCATGTCGGACACTAACCTCTCTGAAATCGGGATGAGCTACTACCACACAAAGGGGGATCAGCCCTTCCCTGCCCCGGCAGGTGATGCCGCTGTGGATCTCAGCACCATGAAGCACTCCTACAGCGTGGGCTTTGCCGAGGGGGGTTACCTGGGCCAGGGCCTGCAGTACGGCTCTTTCTCTGACCTCCGGCAACCAGGAGAGCTGCTGAGCCACCCATTCCCCATGCGGAGGTACAGCTCGGCCTCCAACATCTACTCTGACTACCGTTTCTCACACCGGGGGGACCTGGCCAGCTTCCAGGAGTCCAGCCTGGCCCACTACAGTGCCACCACGGCGCGTGAGATCAGCCGCATGTGTGCTGCCCTCAACTCCATGGACCAGTATGGGGGCCGGCATGCCAATGGCCCCGACGTGCTGCCCTACGGTCCCAGCACTGGGCAAGGGGGTACAGGGGGGCTGGCAGCTCAGCAGCAGGGCCCTGTACCACCTAAACCCAGTGGGATGTACAACCCCACCTTCCCCGAGGGACGGCAGGGTTTCAGCAACATGGCGCAGTACAACATTCCTGGTGTCCGCCTGGGTGCCATCCGGCAGATGCTGCCTTCCACTGCAACTGTGCGGGCTGCTGATGGCATGATCTACTCCACCATCAACACCCCCATTGCCTCCACGCTGCCCATCACCACCCAGCCGGCCTCAGTGCTGCGGCCCATGCTGCGTGGGCTGTATAGACCCTACGGCCCAGGCGGTGTGGCAGCAGTCCCACTGGCCAGCTTGGCCAGGCTGCCAGTTGTCACTCCTCGTGTCCCGCTGGCAGCACAGGGCCTCTACCGCTATCCGGCTCCGAGCCGGGCAGCCCCGGCAGCCTCAATGATGGAGACACCCGTCTACCTGGGGAAGCCCGTTGTCAGCACAGCTCCGGCAGCGGTGGGAGCTGCTCCCCCTCCCAAAGCCCCCACTGCCCCTGCTGCCCCTGCCAGTGGCTTGCAGAGAGCAGAGCCGCCACCAGCTGCCCCCCGTGCAGAGGCACCGGCAGCACCAGCAGCCGCCAAGGAGAGCGGGCCAGTGGCCATGGCGCCCAAGCCGCCACTGGATGGAGCTCAGCGAGAGGAGCGGGAGCGGGAAGAGGAACGTCAACGCAAGCAGCAGGAGCACGTGCTGCAGTTGGAGCGGGAGCGCGTGGAGCTCGAGAAGCTGCGGCAGCTGCGGCTGCAGGAGGAGCTGGAGCGGGAGCGCGCAGAGCTGCAGAGGCACCGGGAGAAGGAGCAGCTGCTGGTGCAGCGGGAGCTGCAGGAGCTGCAGTGCATCAAGCAGCAGGTGCTGCAGCAGCAGCAGGAGGAGCGGCATGCGCAGCTGGCACTGCAGCGGGAGCAGCTTGCCCAGCAGCGCCTCCAGCTTGAGCACATCCACCAGCTCCAGCACCAGCTGCAGCAGCAGCTGGAGGAGCAGAAGCGGCAGAAGACCATCTTCCCCACTCCTGTCGAGCCCGCCACCCGCCCACCCGAGGGGCCTGCTGAGGTGCCACGGGGGCTGCCGCACAATGGGCAGGCATGGCCCCCGCCGGGCCAGACACCCCCAGAAGGATCCGCCGGCCCCCGCTACCCCGTGCCGCAGCGGCCACTCAGCAGCTCAGCCTCGGACATGTCACTTCAAGTCGAGGAGTCCTGGGAGCCTGGTCGGGGCATTAAGAAGAGGAACTCGATGCCCCGGCTGCGGGATGCCTACGAGAAGGATGCAGTACGGGAGGCCTTTGCAGCGCGGAAGACGGCAGATAGCAGTGTGCAGACAGATGAGGAGGATGGCGAGGAGCGGTACATGCTGTCACGGCGGCGGCGGACGCGGCGCAGCGCTGACTGCAGTGTGCAGACAGACGAGGAGGACAGTGGGGAGTGGGAGCAGCCCGTGCGCCGCCGGCGTTCCAGGGCCTCACGGCATGCTGAAGCCAGCGCCGAGGGCAAGACAGATGGGGTGACCCGTGGCACCACCAGCGTGGGTATCCAGACCATCAGCGACTGCTCAGTGCAGACAGAGCCTGACCAGCTTCTCCGCGTCTCCCCCTCCATCCACATCACCACCCATGACCCCCGAGTGGAGATCGTGAAGTACATCTCAGCCCCAGAGAAGACGCAGCGGGGCGAGAGCCTGGCCTGCCAGACGGAGCCGGAGCCAGCTCCCCAACCTGGCGTCGTGGTCCCCCAGCTGACGGTACCCACCACCATCCCACCCTACTCCACCAATCTCCAAATGGTGAGCACAGGTCCCCTGGACCCTCACACTGTCCGGCAGCAGACCCTGGGCAAGTTTGAGAAGAAGAAGCCAGATCCCCTGGAAATTGGCTACCAGTCCCATCTGCCAGCCGAATCGCTCTCCCAGCTGGTGACCCGACAGCCACCCCGCTCTCCCCAGGTCCTCTACTCACCTGTCTCCCCGCTGTCCCCTCACCGCCTCCTGGAGTCTTCCTTTGCCACCAGCGAGCGGCTGAACAAGGCCCACGTCCCCCCACAGAAGCACTTCACCACCGACTTAGCCCAGCGCCAGCAGACGCTGCCACGCCCCATCAAGACCATGCAGCGCTCCCTGTCTGACCCCAAGCCCATCAGCCCCACTGCCGAGGAGGCCAGCAAGGACAGGTTCTCCCTCTACCAGCACCCACTGCTCCCCAGCACACAGGTATGTCACAACAGGGAGCAACCGTCCCCTCAGGGAACAGCCCTGGGAGGCACCCCAGGACATTTCAGTTTCATTAGCGCTGCGGCAATTAATATTTCAAAAGTCCAGCTCCCCGTGGCAGCTGATGGCAGCCAGCAGGCACAGACGTGTGCGCCAATGCTGGCAGCTGGAGGGAGGCCCTGGAGGTCCCCACTGGCTGCGTGAGCCTGTCAGCGGGCAGGAGCTGCTGCAGGTTGGCAGGATCAGGGCTGTCCCCTGCTCCAGATGGGTCCTCCTTCTTTCACAAGGACCCACTACCTTGCGGGGCCCCATTTAGGGTTGTGGTGGCTGTCGTTCACACCTTTGCCCCCACACACTGAGGTTGTCTTGGGCAGTCAAGTGCCCATCCAAGAGCCCCGGGGCAATTCCTGGGGCAGCAGCACCCCCAGGCAGTCTCCCAAGTCTCTCTGCCAAGTGCCCACGGACAGAAAGCATTTTTTGCAGCAGAGGGCACACACGCGGCCGGCCCGGCGCTTGGCCAGCTGCCACCCCCGGTAATTACTCACGGAAAGTGCCCTGCCTGTTACTTCCATCCTATTTATTGCGCTTTTACATAAACGCCGCTTTCTCAGTGCGTGGGGGAACACGTGCACAGTGGGACGCCTCACCACAACCCTTGGGGCATGGGAGGAGCACTTGCAATGCTTGGGGTGGGACTTTGGGGGAGACACCCACTTGTCCCCCTGACCAGGTGTCCCTTGGCTTTGCAGGTGGGTGGACTGCAGTCGAGCTCACTGGCACGCAAGGTGAAGCGGACACTGCCCAGCCCACCGCCCGAGGAGCCCCATGTCCCCCTGGCCAGCCCAGCTGCCTCCCAGCTCTACCTGAGCAGCCTGGCCCCGAAGGCCACCGCACCAGTCACCAAGGCCAGCCTGCTGAAGGAGCTGGACCGCGACCTGAGGCTGGTGGAACACGAGGCCACTAAGCTGCGGAAGAAGCAGGCGGAGCTGGATGAGGAGGAGAAGGAGATCGACGCCAAGCTGAAGTACCTGGAGCTGGGCATCACTCAGCGCAAGGAGTCACTGCTGAAGGATCGGGTTGGTGGGCGGGACCACCCCTACCTGCGCTACCCCGGGGATCGCCGCGACTACCTGTCCGACAGTGAGCTACACAGCCTGCGCCTCGCCACCTACGACAGCGCCAGCCTGCGCCCTGCACCTGCCGGGCAGTACCCTGACTACACTGCTGCCGCCGCCGCTGCAGCCGCCTCCTACGGCGCCTACCCGTACCCTGCCCCACAGGGCCCCACCGCCTTCCCGCCACCACGCCTGCAGCACCCCCAGTACCCCACAGCCAGCACCTCACAGGATGGCTTGTCAGCCACCCCACTGCCCACCTTCACCTCGCCTGGTGCCTTCCCGGCCCCCGGCACCGCATACCCAGAGCTGGGCACCCCAGCCCAGCCAGGCTTCCAGCCCCAAAACCCCTACCAAGCCCCAGGCGCCTTCGCTGGGGCAGCCACTGTGCCGGCAGCACAGCCCACCCTCTACCAGAGCCCAGCGGATATAGCTGGTGGGCACCAGAAGCCACGGCAGACCTCTCTGGCCGACCTGGAACAGAAGATCCCCACCAACTACGAGGTCATCGGTGCAGCCACCAGCTCCTCTGCCATGCCCGACGTCACTTTCAGCACCGCACCGGTGAGCGGTGGCTACGAGCAGTACAAGGCACCTGAGACCCGGCCAGCCGAGAGAACCAGCACACCGGGCCCCTCGGCCAGCTACTCTTCCGAGTCCCTCTACACCAGCCTGGAGCAGAACATCCCCCGTAACTATGTGATGATTGAGGACATCAGCGAGCTCACCAAGGAGAGTCCAGCGGTGGAGGGGCAGAAAGCAGAGCCGGTGGGCACAGGCGCCGACAGCCGCCACAGCAGAGAGAAGAGTGATCTGGGGGACACTGAGGGCTCCAGCCGTCCCTGCTGCTACAGCAAAGCCGAGGAGGAGTCTGAGGAGGATATCTATGATCACCATGGCCCTGACCATCGTGGGAAGAACAGCTACTACCGGGGCACAGAAACCAATGGCAGGGTGTCTGGGAGCTCCACCAGCTCGAGCTACTACTATGGGGACAGTGAGTACCGGCATTCCTCACGGGTGGACAAGCACGGCTCTGGCACACCACTACCGAAGCATTCATCCAAGAACCTGGCGCCCGCCGTCATCTCCTCCAAGCGCAGCAAGCACAGGAAGCAGGGCATGGAGCAGAAGATCTCGAAGTTCTCCCCCATTGAGGAAGCCAAAGACGTGGAGTCGGACCTGGCCTCGTACTCAACAACCACCTCAGTTGGCAGCAGCAACGTAGCCTCCAGGGCCAAGAAGCTGCAGGATGAGATCACGTACGGCCTGAAGAAGAACGTCTACGAGCAGCAGAAGTATTACGGCGTCTCCAGTCGAGATCTGGTGGATGAGGAGGAGCGGGTCTACTCTTCCAGCAGCAGAACCCGCTCCTCTGGCTATGGGATGGAAAAGCCCTCCAGCCGGGAGGTGGGCAGCCGGAGCAAGTCCTATGAACGGGAGAGCATGGAGCGCTCCCAGAAAGTCAGCTCCAAGCCCTCGTCCCTCAGCATGAGCCAGAGCCGGGGGCGAGCACCCATGCGCTCGCAGCCCTCAGAGGAGGAGAGCCCTGTCAGCCCCCTGGGGAAGTCAATGGGGGGGTCGCGCACTGCAGGGGGGCCAGGCCCCCAGTCAGCGGGGGACCCCTGCTCCCAGTTCTGCTCCAGCCACTCGTTGCCTGATGTGCAAAAGCACATCAAAGACGTGCCAAGGAGTCACTCGTACAAGCACGAGGAGGGCTACGGCATGGACGATGCCCATTGCGTTGTCTCGGACAGCGAAGGTAACGGCTCCCCGTGGTGACCACCCCAGAGCATGGCACTTCCCCGGGGCATGCCCGTCCGCTCGTACGCAGAGACACTCTCACTGCCTCAGTTTGCTTGACACGTGCCTTCCTCCCCCTGCCCTGGGTGTTCGGTGTTAGCCGGTCCTGCACGGTGCCCTGCCGCGCCTTGCCGCGCCGCGTCCCGTCCCCACCGGCACGTGCTGTCCCCTGCGCGCGTGCCCGCTGCTTGCCCCTCCCACTCATTGCATGGCTTCCGCCCACGCAGCCTCGAGCGAGAGATTGACTGTGATTTGTTTTTGGTTTCCGAAGCCTATCATTTGGGTCAGGAGGAAACAGACTGGTTTGATAAGCCCAGGGAGGCGCGGGCGGAGAGGGTCAGGCACTACGGTGGCCACTCTTCCTCGCAGAAGAGACCCCCAGTTAAGCACACCTACCACGATTATGACGAGCCCCCCGATGAAGACCCATGGCAGCACGATGACTACCCCCAGCACCGCGAGCACCGGCACCACAGGGAGTATGATCGCCATGCTGGCTCCTCCCGGCATGCCGGCGACGAGCCCCCACGCCGCTCAGCAAAGCAGCACGCACGAGAGCCTGGCCGCCATGAGCCCCGTGGCCACGGGCCTCCAGCCGGCCCCAAGAAGGCGCAGCAGCCTGAATCCCGTGCACCTTATGGCCCCAGCTCTGCTGAGTATGCCCCTTCATCCCGCCCCGCTGCTCACCACCATGGCACTGAGACCCCCAAGGCACAGAAGCCTCAGCCGCATGGGCCGGCCACGCCAGCGCCGAAGTCGGAGCCCCTTGCACACCCACAGCAGCCGGCAGCCAGGCAGCAGCAGGCAGGGCAGCCAGCAGCGCGGCAGCAGCCGGCAGCACGCCAGGCTGCTCAGCCAGCGAGCTCGGCACAGCCTGAGGCCAGGAGCAGGACACAGGGACCCCCCTCATCCCGGCCACCACAGCAGCAGCCAGGGCCAGCCCAGGCAGCAGGGAAGGCGCCAGCCGCGCTCCACACACAGCCGGGCGGACACCCAGCGCCAGCGGTAAGTATGGGCTTAGCTGACCAGGATGCCTCCAGACCCCTCAGGTCTGCCCAGAATCAACACAGCTGGCTGTGGCCAGGGGTTGGCTGGGGAACGGTTGGGAATGGGAGCCATGGGGCAAGGTGTATCCCACCCATATGCCCACTACGGCCACTGGGTGCTGTGGGAGCAGCCATCCCCTCAAGGGGACCCAGGAGGGGACATCCCTATTTCTGGATCCCTTGCTTCCTCTTTTGGGGCTGTGGAGCAGTGTTCAGGGGTTTCAGTGTCACATTCTAGCCTGGGCCACCCCTGGAGGATATTCTGCTGGGAGGGTGAGCCCTGAGAACTGTTTTCCCCCTACTAGACAAAAGCGGAGCCAACGGACACATCCAAACCTGCAGCGAAAGTGCCACAGCAGCCGGGGAGAGCGCCATCGGCGCAGCCCCTGGGAGCAGCAGGTCAGTTAGCCCCAGTGGTACAGTGCCATCCGTCCCCCCTCGTGCCAGCTGCCTGGCACCCCGTGGGCTCAGCTGAGCTCCTCCTGCCAGACCTGTCCCCTGCTAACAGTGGCTTCATTTGTCTCCCAGCAGACAGCAAGGCTGGTCCAAGGGCGGCCGGGCCACGTGGTCCCGCGGGCATGGCCACGGGACAGCCCGGCGGGGAAGGAGAGAGTGTCTTCTCCAAAATCCTGCCAGGGGGGGCAGCGGAACAAGCAGGCAAACTAACTGAAGGTGAGAGCTGCTCCCAGGATGGGGACAGGGTGGTGATGCTCTTCTGCACCGAGATGGAATCAAGCACCTTGGGGATGGCTGGGTGTAGCCAGTGGGATGTAGTGCTCGTGCAGTTTGGGGCCCAGGGAGGTGGGGGGCCAGGGTCTCTGCACCATACTGACACCTTTCCTGGCTTGCCCACAGCGGTGTCAGCTTTCGGCAAGAAGTTCACTTCGTTCTGGTGAGAGAACGGCACAAGGTGAGTGCAGCCAGCATCAGGTGCTGCGCCATGGACTCTTCCTGCCCTGGCCATGCCTGATGCCCTCCTGCTCTCTTCTGCTGCAGGAGTTTGGGAAGCGAGTGGAGATTGAGTCGTTGCAGTGGAAAAACCTATGAAGAAGCCAATGAATTCAGCACACGGCGCCAGACTCTGAGTATAACGGTGAGTGTGCAGGGCACACCTGCACACCAGTCCACTCCACTCCACCATGCCTGAGGCTCCACGCGGCACCACTGGCCCCCAGCACTCTGCTGAGTCCTGCCCTGCCACGCTCCCAGCTCCCAGACTGGGAAGGACACAGTGCGGACCCATCCCCTTCCCATCGTCATCCCCAAGTGCTGGCCCCAAGCCAAGGCGTGGGGGCTTGGCCTTGTTCCCCAGCCTAGGCAGTGCTGGTGCAGAGCCTGGGTTTCCCGGGAAGGTTTGGGCGGCCCAGGCTCTGCTCCGGGAGTCCGTCCAGTGCGGGGGCGGGTGGAGGCGGCAGCAGCTGTTCCGCCGGCAGTGCCTCTTGGCTCTCCGGGACCCGTTTGCTCGAGACAGCTCTGCCGCTCGGCGGGGTCTCTTCCGCAGGGAGGGGCTGCTCGGACTAACGCTTCTCCCTCTGTCTCTCGCAAGCTTTTGAAAGCAGGGCGATCCCTGGATGCTGGACCAAACGGCGGCCGAGCAGGGGCCCGGCGGACGTCCCGGGGCGGGTGCCCCCCACGCCTGGCGAGCAGCTCCGGCGCGGCACACGACGAGCCCCGGCAGCTGCCCCGAGGGGATGGGCCTGATCCGTACCGACGGGTCAGGCCCCGTAGGTGGGCTGCGGCCCTTTCTCAAGATTATACGCAGAGTTGCTCCCTCCGAACCCCAGCTCTGGCCTCTTCATAGGTTTTTCCCCCCTACGAGCCGAGGGCTGGGCGCCGTGAGCGCCGCTCCTCCTTCCCGACCCCACCCGCCCCGCCGGGGCCGTCCCCGCGCCCCCTGCACTGCGGCTGCTCCCGGCCCCGCCGGGGAGCCCCGGAGCGCGTCAGCTAGGACCTAACACTGTTTCACTACCGAAATACGAGGCCATAGGACTCTGACAGGCGGCGCGGCCGGCTGGGCGCGTGTCCCGAAGCCATTGGAAGCATTGAAAGGGCCGCGCTCGCCCTCGCCACGCAGCCAGCGCGCCTGCCGCCGGGCACCCCTTTTCTTTCAAGAACAGCCTTAATCATCCCACTTTGATTTCTGTGTATACCTCATCCGCACCGGGGGGGGGGGGGGCCCCGGGCCGCCTTTGGGGGGTCCCCTTTTTTTNCACGGGGCGTCGTCAGGGGGGGTCCTTTTTTTCTCCGTTTCTTTGGGTTCATTTTCTTTCGGTTTTGGGATTTTATTTTTCTAAAGTTTATACCAAATCCTCTTCCCTCTTTGCTTTGTGCGATGAGTTAGCACACGGGCTGTCGTCTGTAGAAGCAATAGAGTGCAGGAGGCTACAAAAGAGCACAAATCCCGTGGAACAAGATCAGGAGAGCTTTGCCTCCGGCAGTATCCTTCCTTTTACTGTGCAATCCAAGTCCTTCTCAAGCCATTTTGCGGGGACGGCCGGCGCAGCGGCCGGCGGCCAAAGCCCACTCGTCCTGCCAGGAGGGGATTCCCAGAGGGGGAGGCAGCCCGAGGAGGGGGCTTGCCCGCGCCCCGCCGCCTCCCCGCGCTGGCAGCGCCCCGCCGGCATCCCCGTGGCGGGGGGCAGCCGCCCGCTCACCCGCCTAATGTTCTATGCAACGAAATAACACGACTCCAGAACAAGACCTGTGAATAGCTAATCAGTTCAATGTCGCGCCTAAGGGTTCCATCGCAAAGCGTGCCGCCGAGCGACCCGAGAATTACTCTGTACCGACCACCCGTGCGTATGAATTCGTGGCATGTTCGACCCACGGAGGGCCACTTTGCCAAAGGGCAGCCCTAGCGCCCGTGACCGTCTGTCCCGTCGTAGAGCATGGCTTGCTACTTCTCTGCACGGTTCCACCCGCCTTTCAGTGCTTGCTGTTCTTTGCCTGGACTTTTCTTTTTTTTCTTTTCCATCAGTCCATCGCTGTACTGAAAGCTCTTAGCAGATTTATGCACTTGTGATCGAGGACCCGGCTTCCGCGGGAAGCCCACGCTCCGTGGCAGGTCCCTCGCCGGTAGCTCTGCCGGTGCCCAAGGCTGCGGGGAGGCCGGCGGCTGCGGGGACGAGGGGATCAGTGTGGCGATCCTGGGGGCAGCTCCACGGCGGAGAGCCCCGGCCCCGCGCACAGCCGCCGCCTCTCCCCGCCGATGACAAGTGCAGAGCCTGAGGGTGCCTCCGCGGGCCCCCGGCCCCGCCACTCCTCGCGCTGTAAATACTTGTACAGTGTGTAAATCGCACGCGGGACCGAGACCCCCGCCGGGGCCAATCTCGCTGCCCGAGCACATCCGCCACCTTGCCTTCGTGCCTGCCAGGACGGGGGGCGCGCAGCCCCCCCGCCGGGCCGGGCCCCCAGCCCGAGTTGTGGCAATCTGCTGGACAGGGCGGGGGGACGGGGGGGTGCAAAGACCGAGGGCCGAGCGCGGCTGGGCGCCGTTTCCAGCGGTAAGTGCGATGCCGGGTGCGCTCCCTCTGAACATTGTGACGGTGTGCGTGTCTGCTGTGCTCTGTGCCACCCGTAGTGACCCCGTACCGTGCCGTACCGTGCCGTACCGTGCCGTACCACCCCCGCCGCTGTGTCGTGACTCCCTCCCAGAAGCTGCCCCCTCACCAGGTGTTTCTGTGGGAACAGAATAAAAAGGACTTGACACAAACCACGGATTGGCCCCGATTCTTGACTGCCTGCAATGTAGGGACCCGGGCCCCCTGGCATGGTGAGGGTGGCCGGGATTGGAACCCCATGTGTCTAGTTGTCGCCAAGCACTGTTGAGCTCTACCACCCACACTTGGGCTGCTGGGATGGGGGTCCCTATGGGCTTGAACGACCCAATCCCATCCCCCTGGCCAGGCTGCTGGGTTTGGTGGGCTCCCAAGGGCGTAATCCCCGTTGACTGGGCTGCTGGGATGGGGGCCACTGTGGGCATCATGGACCCAATCCCACTCCCCTGACCAGGCTGCTGGGTCCCATGTGCCCCCAATTGTCCGATCGCCCCCGGCCAGGCTACTGCGCTGGTGGTCCCTGTGTCCCCCAGGGGTCCGATCTCCCCTGTCCTGTGCATGGAGTCCCCGTGCTGCAGCCACCTGCTAGGTAAACCATCCTGGGGCAGTCCAGAGCCTGCGGGGACACGGCCTGTCCCCCGGCTGCGGCCTCAGAGGGGCGCCGCGGGCGATCCGGTGTCCCAGGGCGGGGGCGGCCGCCGCGACACGTGGGGGGTGCGGAGGGTCCTCGGTGCCTCCGGCTGTAGCACCGCCCATTCCCACCGGGGGGCGCCTCAACGCGGGCGGTGGCCCGAGCACCGCATCCAATGGGAGGTGCCTCCGGCCCCGCCCCATCCCGGAAGTGTCGGCGCTGGCCCCGCCCCCCGCCGCGAGGACATGGAGCTGCCGGTGAGGGGCTGGGGGGAGTGACGTCAGAGCCCCGGGACCCCCCCCCCCTCCACTCCTTCGCCCGGTCCCTCTGCCCCCCGTCCCTGTCCCCCGCGGAGCCCCGTTCCGCACTGCCCCTGCCCCGCCCGGGCAGCCCGGCATCCCCGCCCCCCCTGCTCCGCTGCCTCCCCGGCTCGGCACTCCCCGGCACCCTCGTAATCCCCCCACAGACCCTCCTAGGCGCCCCTTGTACCCCAGGACCTGCACCCAGTATCCTGGCATCCCCTGGTTCCCCAGCAACTGCCGCACTACCCTTCTGATTCCCACCTGTGTACCCCAATATCTGCCCCACAGTACCCTCCTGGCCTCTGGCACCCCAGTAATGCCTTGACTCTGCACCCCCAGTACAGCCCCAGTCCTGCACTAATCCTTCTACCCTCATCCCCGCCATGTACCCCGATAGCTGCTCCAGCTCTCCACCCTCAGGCACTGCCCCCAGTACCCCCCAGGACCCCCTCCATCTATACTGGTACCCCAGTAAGTGCCCCCTGTGTCCCGTCCCTCGCCAGTCCGTGCCCCTCGCCCCACACGTCCCCATCCCTCCAGCCACCCCGGTGGTTTCCGCAGGTGCAGCCACGCGCGGAGGAGCTGTCGGAGCTGTACCGGGAGCTGAGCCAGCACCCGGGGCTCAGCACCGCCTACCTGGGCCCTGACCTCACTACCCAGTACGGGGGCAAGTACTGCAGTCTCTATACCGGTACGGGGATGGGGCATCCTGGGGGGCACCCAGAGGGGTTCGGGGAGTCCCTGCCTCCTGGTGGGGATCCAGCTGGTGTTCTCACCCCGCTCCCCACAGAGTGGTCACAGCGGGACCTGACAAGAGCTGAGAACATCAAGTTCTGCCGCCAGTACCTCATCTTCCACGATGGAGCCTCCATCGTCTACTCGGGGCCTGCCGGCACGTGCTCCGAGATCAAGGGCGAGTGAGTCCCATCCCACTCCCTGCACGGGGTCCCTCAGGGTGCTGATAGCAGGGGGCTGATGGGCACCCACCCACAGGTTGCTGAGCCGCGAGTCCCCCAGCGGGATGCTGAAGGCTGTCCTGCGCAAGGTCCCTGGCAAGGAGAAGGAGAAGCAGTTCCTGGAGGTGAGGAGGGGTCTGGGGGGGGACTGGATACTCACTGGGGCTCAGGGCTGGATCCACGCTGTGTCTTGGGGCCACCCTGGCACCTCTGCCCCCAGGTGTGGGATCAGAACCGCAAAGTGAAGAGCATCGACCTAACGGCGCTGGACAAGCATGGCAGCGTCTACGATGACGGTGAGGGGCTGGGGGATGCCAGGGAATGTGGGGTTCCAGGGGATGGGGTGGCCAGTGCTGACCCCCACCTGCAGACCAGTTTGGGTGCCTCGCCTGGTCGCACTCGGAGACCCACCTGCTCTATGTGGCGGAGAAGAAACGTCCCAAGGCTGAGTCCTTCTTCCAGAGCAAAGCTCCTGAGCTGGGCACCTGTGATGAGGACACGGGACACCCCAGGAAGGAGGATGCACCCATCAAGGTGGGGTGTCCCCACCCTGGGTCAGGTGGAGGCTGGCTGGATGGCTGTGGGGCTGACTGGGCTGTGCCACAGGGCGAGCAGTTCGTGTACCACGAGGACTGGGGGGAGACGCTGAGCACCCGCAGCGTGCCTGTCCTCTGCGTCCTGGACATTGAGGGCAACAGCATCTCGGTGCTGGAGGGCATCCCGGAACACCTCTCTCCTGGCCAGGTCAGGATGGAGAGCTGCAGGGAACTGGAGAGGGGAGGTTTTGGGAGGCAGTAGAGGTTTGAGCCACTCATCTCCCCTCTCCCCACAGGCTTTCTGGTCCCCTGAGGACACTGGCGTGGTGTTCGTGGGCTGGTGGCACGAGCCCTTCCGCCTGGGGCTGCGGCACTGCACGAACCGCAGGTGAGTCCTTGCGGGGCACCCCGCAGCCCAGCCCCTGCTGGTAACACCCTGCAGGGCACCCTCCCCCCAGCCCAGCCCCCGGCCCCACTGTGACGTCGCCCTGTGCCGGCAGGTCAGCGCTCTTCTATGTGGACCTGACGGGCGGGAGATGTGGTGAGTGGCGCACGCCCCAACCCCGCCGGCACCCCAGCTCCCCGCAGTGCCTCACCGTTCCCTCATGCCCGTGCAGAGCTGCTCTCTGAGGATACCAGGGCCGTGTGGTCACCGCGGCTCAGCCCCGACAGCTGCCGCATCGTCTACCTGGAGAACAACGTCCTGGGCCCCCACCAGCAGTGCAGCCGCCTCCGCATGGTGAGCAGCACTGTGGGAAGACTGGGGAGTGCCGGGGAGGTGGCGGGGTGCCAGTGCCAGGATGGGAGCTGGCAGGAGGGCAGTGGGTCCCCTCCCTGGGCTGCAGTGGTGCAGGCTGAGACCCTGCAAAACTCACCCTGTGCCATGTCTCCCACAGTATGACTGGTACACCAGACACACCAGCACAGTGGTGGAAGCTGTGTCACGGCAGGCATGGGGTGAGTACAGCTCTGGGGGTGTTGGGGGGGACACAGAGGGGTGCTGAGTGCCACCACCCTTATCACAGGTGCCTTCCCGGGAATCTACTGCGGCTCACTTCCAGGAATGTGCTGGGCAGCTGACAGCCGCAGGATCCTGCTGGACACGGCCCAGCGCAGCCAGCAGGTGAGAGAGTGGGGGTGGGGGGACACATGAGGGAGCCTGGCCGGGTCAGGGCTCCACTGGACTCTGCCCTCATGCCCCTAGGATGTGTTCGTGGTGGACACGGTGACGGGTGCTGCGACCTCGCTGACAGCTGGTGGGTGACGGCCCAACAAAACTATGCTGGTGCCAGGGGTGGGGAGAGGGTCACACCTGCAGGTCTGACCCCCCTCTTCCCCAGATGCCCCCCAGGGAAACTGGTCTGTCCTAACCATCGACCGGGACCTCTTGGTGGCCAGATTCTCCACCCCTAGCTGCCCCCCCATGTTGGTAAAGTCACGTCCCCCTCCCCAGTGCCCACCAGCCCCTCGGCACAGGCACTCACCCCTTTTCCCAGTGCCCACCAGCCCCTTGGCACAGGCACTCACCCCTCTTCCTGCACAGAAAGTGGTTGTCCTGCCCGCTGCCGGCCATGAGGCACAGGCACAGTGGATCTGCCTGCAGGACACACCCCCGGTGCCCGGCATCAGCTGGGGCATCCGCAGCCTGCAGCCCCCACCAGAGCAGGAGCACCCCCAGTATGGTGAGTGCCCACGGGTGGGTCAGGCTGTGCTCTACCACCCTCCCTGATTCCTGACACCCCCTTCCTGCCTCCACAGGGGGCCTGGATTTCGATGCCATCCTGATGCGCCCAACTGAGGGTCCCACTGCCCAGAAGCCTCCCCTGGTTGTGATGCCCCATGGTAAGAGCTTGTCCCCACCCCGCTGTACCCCGCTTGGGCAATGTCACCCCACCTTTGCCTTTGGCATTTGCAGGGGGTCCCCACTCCGTCTTCACAGCTGGGTGGATGCTGTACCCGGCTGCGCTGTGCCGTGTGGGCTTTGCTGTGCTGCTGGGTGAGTGACACCAGGGCTCTGGGGCACTGCTGGGTGACACAGCACCCATGGAGGGGCCAGGGTGGGGGCATGGAGGATGAAGGGTTCTGATGCTGCCCCCCATCCAGTGAATTACCGTGGCTCGCTGGGCTTCGGTCAGGACAGTGTGGCCTCCCTGCCAGGCAATGTGGGCACGCAGGACGTACACGATGTGCAGGTATGGCCCAGCACGTGGTCCTGGGGCACCCTGTGCTCCCGCAGATGCTCCAAGTAGGGAAAGGGGGGCTGCCTCTTCAGTGGGTGTCCCCCGTGGCAACAGCTCTGCGTGGAGCGGGTGCTGCAGGAGGAGTCGCTGGATGCCAGCCGGGTGGCACTGGTGGGTGGCTCACATGGGGGCTTCCTGGCGTGCCACCTCATCGGGCAGTTCCCTGACACCTACCACGCCTGTGTGGTCCGTAACCCCGTGGTGAACATTGCCTCCATGGTGGCCACCACTGACATCCCTGACTGGTGAGTATTGCTGTCCCCAGCCTCCCATCTCCCTGCCACCCTGGCCACACACATATGCCCTGTCTCTCTCGCCTGCAGGTGCCTGACAGAGACAGGGCTGCCCTACACACCTGACGCACTGCCAGACCCAGCCCAGTGGACAGAGATGCTACACAAGTCACCCATGCGCTACATTGACCGAGTGTGTCCCCGTCCCTGTCCCCATCCCCGTCCTTGGCCCCACCAGCAGTGCCAATGCTGAGGCTGTGCTGCTCCCACAGGTCCGTGCACCCGTGCTGCTGATGCTGGGGGAGGACGACCGGCGTGTGCCCCCCAAGCAGGGGCTGGAGTATTACCGAGCCCTCAAGGCCCGGGGTGTCCCCACACGGTGAGTGGGGTGCTGGGTGCTCAGGTGGTGGGATGCAAGCACAGCACTAATTCCTCTCTCCCCCTCAGGCTGCTCTGGTATCCAGGGAACAACCACGCACTGGCCGGTGTTGAGGCTGAAGCTGATGGCTTCATGAACTTGGCACTGTGGCTGCTCAAGCACCTGCAGTGCTAAGGGACTCCCCCTTACTGCTGACCCCCAATAAACGATGTAGTTCAGCACCCCAGTGTCTCTGGTGGTTGTGCCAATGCTGGTGTCGTCTCCACTCTCTGTGCCTCAGGAGATGGTGGCCACTGGAGCTTTCACCTGCCTGGATGGGTGGTTGTGCTGCCAGGGGTGTGTTGGACCATGGGAAGCGTGAACCGTGCCTGGCTGTCCTGGGCAGTGAGGAGCCATTGGAGGGCTGGCACTGGCCGGGGCGCTGGCGCCAGGCTGCTCCCACGTGCCTTGGCAGGCGTCCCACTGCGAGTGTCAGGCGCCAGTGGCCCAGCCCGGTAGAGAACGGCCCCATGGCCGCAGGGACACAGCAGGGTGTGGAGGTGGGCAAGGGGGATCTGCATGAGTGGACACAGCCCCGTTTCGGGAGGTGGGCACGGGCAGGGGGGTGAACTCACCCCCCTGAAGCATGCCCCTTCCCTCATCCAGGCGGCCGACGGCCCCACTGCCTGCTACCGGGAGCTGAGTCAGTTCCCTGCCGTCACCCGTGCCGCCCTCAGGGCCGCGCCTGGGGGACAGACCTTCCTTCTCTACACCGGTGAGTCGCGGGATCGGCCCCCCCTGCGCCTTCGGCCCGCGGGAGCGGTGTGAGCGGGCGCTGACGGCCCCGTCCCACAGAGTGCAGCCGGCCCGACCTGCCCCGCCGCCGGCTCCTGCGCTTCGGCCGCCACTACAGCCTGCAGCGCACAGCCGGCCCCGACGGCCTGGCCGCCAGCCGGGCCGTGCTCAGCGCCGAGATCCACAACCAGTACGGCAGGGGCGGGCTGCAGTGATGCCTAAAAACAACAAAAAAATGGGACGGCGTGCCGTGGATGGCCAGTGCCTGTGGAGTTCCCAGTGCCCACAGGACGGCCGGTGCCCACAGCACATCGCCCGCTGCAGCCTCCCTCCCTCCTGCCCTCAGGCTCCTCAGCCAGGACTCGCCCACGGGGCAGCACCGCGCCGTGCTCAGCCGCTGCCCACGTCAGGGCCACGAGCTGCTGGAGGTAACGCGGTTGTCCCGGTCACTCACCGGGATGGCTGGATGGCTAGGGCGGTGGGCACCATGGACACGGTATGCAGGTGCTGTCCCACCCCCCCTCAGGTGTGGGACAGCACTGGACGCAGCCACAGCGTGGATCTCACGGCGCTGGGGAAACACGGGGAGGTCTACACGGAGGGTAGGGCCCCTCCCCCATGGTCCCTGCCCACAGCACAAGTGAGGTTGGCATGGCCAGCAGCCCAGGTGCCTGCCTGGTGCCCAGCTGTGCCGGTGCCGGACCGGGCTTTGGCACCCTCCTGCCATGCCAGGGCCCTTTGCCTGCCTAGCCTGGTCACGCTCGGAGACACAGCTCCTCTATGTGGCTGAGAAGAGCCGGCCCAAAAGACAGCCCCCTTGCCCCTGGGATGTGCCAGGAGCAGCCTGGCCAGCAGCAGAGGATGAGGATGAGGAGGTAGGTGCCATATACCCTGTGAGTGTGTTCTGTGCACCCCTGAGTGTGCTGTGCACACAGTGAGCATGTCATGTGCTCCGTGGGCACACCATGCACCCCCTGGGCATGCAGTGCACCCTGTGAGTGTGCCATACACCCCACGAGTGTGTCATGGACTGAGCCCCATGCGTGGGGCCACTGGCCGTGGGGCTGATGAGGATGTGCCACAGGGCAAGCAGTTCATGTACCACGAGGACTGGGGGGAGGCCCTGACCACCCGCAGTGTGCCCGTCCTCTGCGTCCTGGACTTGGAGGCCCTCAACCTGTCGGTGCTGGAGCATGTCCCAGAGCACCTCTCCCCTGGCCAGGTCAGGATGGGGTGCAGGGAGAGGCTCAGGGGTCCCAGCCTGGGGCTGTGGGTTGAGCCTGGCTTTTGCACAGGCCCTGTGGTGCCCCGATGACCGTGGTGTGGTGTTTGTGGGCTGGTGGCATGAACCCTTCCGCCTGGGGCTGAACGCCTGCTCCAACAGGAGGTGGGTCCCCACCAGCATCCAGTGCCATACTGGGATGCCCCTGCAGTATCAGCACAGTGAGGGTCCAACCTGACCCACACTTTCCCTGCAGGTCAGGGATTTTCCACTTGGACCTGGCCAGTGGGTGCTGTGGTGAGCACTGGGGCCCTGGGGTCGGCACTGGGGGTCACTGGGATGCTGACCCCCTGCTGTCCACAGAGCTGCTGTCAGCAGGGAATAGTTCTGCCTGCTCCCCCCGGCTGAGCCCTGATGGCCGTCGTCTGCTCTACCTGGAAGGGGTTGTGGGGGGACCCCACCGGCAGTGCCTGCGCCTGTGCATGGTGAGTTGGGCCCCACAGGCATCAGGCACAGCTGTACCACTCTGTGCTGCCAGTGTGGTGCCCATTTCGGGTGTCACAGCCTCTTGCAGTACCTGGCTGGGGTTGGGGGATCCCCAAGTCTCCCTGCCTCAGTTTCCTTCAGCACAGACCCATCCCTGACTGCTGACTCTCTCCAGCTCACCTGGCAGACAAGGCAGACAGTGACAGTGCTCGACGTGGTGCAGGAGCCCACAGAGGGTGAGCACGGCATGGTGTGCAGGGCAGGGTGCTGATGGGGGGCTGAGACCAGCCCCTGCCAGGTGCCCATGACCCCGGCTCACTAGCCCAGTGCTCTGCCCCACTCGCAGCCTTTGCTGGGCTCTACACAGAGGTGCTGCCGCCACGGTGCTGGGCAGCTGACAGCCGGCGAGCTGTGCTGGGCACCCCACAGCGGAGCCGCTCGGTGAGTCCTGGGGATGGCAGGGCCAGGGACGTGACCCACGCACCCCGTGGTGACACCACTGCCTGTGCTCTGCACCCTCACAGGACCTGCTGCTCGTGGATACAGAGATGGCTACGGTCACCAACCTGACAGCAGGTACATGGCACTGACCTGCCCACGGCACCCCAGTGAGCGACTACAATCATTAACATGTGTTCTGTCCTCAGGGTCACCTGAAGGGTGCTGGGAGCTGCTCACTCTCCAGTGGGACCTGCTGGTGGCCACTTGCTCAGCCCCACACCGCCCCCCCAGCCTGGTGAGCAGAGCCCTGGCACCACGTGGCACAGTGGGATGTGGCACGGTGATGTGCAACCAGACACAGCACAGCGTGATACATATGGCATGGTGTGGCATGGCACGGCCACACACAGTGTGGTGTGGCACATATAGCATGGTGTGGCATGGCACAGCCTTTTCATGGCGCAGCCTTATCATGGCATGGCCCTGGTGCCATACACTGCCTGTGCCCAGGTGGTGGCCGTGCTGCCTCCAGCAGGCCAGGAGCTGCCCCTCAGCTGGGTGCCAGTGGAGGACACCCCGACAGTGCCTGGTGTCACCTGGAAGACCCTGACAGTCTGTCCGCCCTGCAGTGGGCAGAGCTCTGCTGCACAGGGTGAGCCCCCGGGGGCCCCTGCAGCACCTGGATGCTGCCTGGGTGCCAGGGACCCTCGGGAGTGGTGGGTGGGCAGGTGCTGGGTGCCCTGGGAGGTGGGTGCTGAGCAGGACTCCTTCTCTGGCACAGACACCCAGGCTTTTGAGGCCCTGTTGCTGAGCCCCTCGGATGGCACAGCACCACACCCCCTTGTTGTGTGCCCCCATGGTGAGTGAGGGGACAGTGGGGACACCGTGGCAGTGCTGGTGGCACCCTAGTGATGTCCATGTTGGCTCCAGGTGGCCCCCATGCTGTCTTCGATGCCCGCTGGCGCCCGAGCATGGCCGCGCTGTGCCAGTTGGGCTTTGCTGTGCTCCTGGGTGAGTGCCCGGGAGCTCGGGGACACATGGCCCCATACCCCACTGGAGACATGGCACCCATGGCCCTGTCTCCTCAGTGAATTACCGTGGCTCCCTGGGCTTCGGCCAGGCCAGCATCAACTCCCTGCTTTCCCATGTGGGTGAGCAAGATGTGGCAGACACCCAGGTGAGGAGCACTGGGCTAAGGTGCTGCAGAAATGCTGCTGGGAGGATGCTGATATTTGAGTGCTGATGGTGGGGTGCCAATGATGGGTGCCCCACGGGTGCAGCTGGCAGTGGAGCAGGCACTACAGAGAGAGCCCCTGGACCCGCACCGCCTGGCGCTGCTGGCTGGCTCCCATGGAGCCTTCATTGCCCTCCACCTCCTCACCCGTGAGCCTGAGCGTTACCGAGCCTGTGCCCTGCGCAGCCCCGTCTCCAACCTGCCTGCACTGCTGGGCACCTCCGACATCCCTGACTGGTGAGTGCCACCCCCGATCCTGTGCTGTGCCACAACACGTCCCCATGACACCCATCAGTGTCTCCGTGCCACAGGCGCTACACCTCCCTGGGGCTGCCCTACTCCTTTGAGCGGGTGCCACGTGCCGAGGAGGTGGCCACCATGCTACTGCGCTCGCCCATCGCCCAAGCAGCCCAGGTAAGGCAGGGTCAGGATGGGTGCGGGATGCCAGGTCCAGACTGCCAGGCACCACCAGGGGCTGTGCTGCAGGTGCAGACGCCGGTGTTGCTGTGCGTGGGTGCCCGGGACCGGCGCGTCAGCCCCACGCAGGCACTGGAGCTGTACCGGGTGCTGCGAGCCAGGGGTGTGTCAGCTCGGTGAGTTGGGTGCAGGTGGGAGCAGGGAGGGTGGGTGGGGTGCTGGCTGAGCATCCCCCCACCCTATCCCACCCCACAGGCTGCTGTGGTACCCAGAGGGTGGCCACGCACTGGCCGGCGTGGAGACAGAGGCCGATGTCTTCAAGAACTGCGCCCGT
The DNA here is from genome assembly GCA_013400975.1 of Atrichornis clamosus. Taxonomy (NCBI): domain Eukaryota; kingdom Metazoa; phylum Chordata; class Aves; order Passeriformes; family Menuridae; genus Atrichornis; species Atrichornis clamosus. Next base: position 4,984 of record WBMZ01011085.1, on the reverse strand, counting down.
TGGCTCCTTCAGCACCTGGGGCAGCCTAGGCAGGGTGGGACAGGCCAGCACAGCCCCTAGTGCCAGTGGTCATCCTGGGCTATGCCAGCCCCAGGGTGACTGTTGGCCCTTGGAACCACACCAGGACCAGAGAATGGAGCAAGTGTAGCTGGGGGCAGGTTGGGATGTGGGTTGGGGTTTGGTATTAAATAAAAGTGTGAGACTCTGTGCAGTGCCAACCCCTGTGGCCATGGCCGTGCCTTTATTGCGCAGTGGTAGCTGTGCTACGCTGGCATAGCTGAGCTGGCTCAGCCCATCTTCATCACCTTGTAGATCCAGTCGACATAGAGGGAAACACGGATGAAGAGGGCAGGCTGGTCGGTGCGGGCACAGACACGAGAGGGGGTGATCACCCCCTCCAGCACCCAGCAGTCAGCAGTGAGGCAAGCCAGTGGTCCACCATAATCGCCCTGTGGCATGGAGAGAGCGGTGTCACCCTGGTGCCAGCACCGCCTGGCTCCCTGGGGAGGGTGTCTGCAGCCCGGCTCACCTCACAGGCGCCCACGCCGGCGCGCAGTGGGGCAGTGCACAGCTCGCTCTCCTTCAGGCGCCCGCGCAGCGCCGCGTTGCACTCACCGTGGGCCAGCACCGGCAGCCGCGCCACGTTCAGCACGCTGCCATCCGCCGTGCCTGCGGGCAGCAGGCACAGGATGCACCGGTGGGGATGCAGGGATACAGGGGAATGGTATGGGTGGGGGTTGCCATGGGCAGGGAGTGCTGTGGGCAGGGAATGACATGGACAGGAGGATGTAATGGGCAGAGGGATGCTGTGGAAGGGAGATGTCATGGAAGAGGGATGCCATGGACAGGGTGGTACCATGGGCAAGGGATGCTGTGGGCAGGGGGATAGAATGGGCAGGAAAACACCATGGAAGTGGGATGCCATGGAAGGGAGATGCTGTGAGCAGGGATATGCCAGGGACCTGGGGGTTGCGGCGGGCAGGGGATACTTCAAGCAAGGGATGCTGTGGGCAGGGAAATGCTATGGACATGGGGATGCTGTGGGCAGAGGATGCTGCAGGCAGGGGGATGGAATGGCATGGGCAGGAGCTGTGTTGGACAGGGGATGCCCTGGCAGGGGCTGCCCATGGCAGCTACCTCTGGTTTCCCCCCAGCCGGCAATCTCACAGACGGTGCCCGCAGGCACTACGTAGCGTTCGGGGGGCAGACAGATCAGGGCCACACGTCTGGTCAGAGCGGCCGGCCTGTGGCAAGAGGGGCAGTGGGACATGGTGCCAAACCTGGCTAGTGGTGGAGCCCAAGTGAAGCCCAAGGCACAGCCACTCACCTCGCCAGCTTCAGCATCACCAGCTGGGACTCAGAGGGGCCACAGACAATCCGCGTGATGGGGATGGTCTGTTGGTCGGGGTCCTCGGGGCCAGGGTCCTTGAAGAGTGTCCCCAGCTGCACCTCATAGCCCGTCAGGTCGGCATCGCTGCAGGACAGACACATGAGGGCACAGGAGGGTCCCAGCACCCAATGCCCCAGGCCCGGCCTTACCAGGAGGAGAAGCACTGGCGTGTGCTGATCACCCACTGCTCCTTCACCAGGGATCCCCCGCAAAAGTGCACGCCAGCCCTGTGGGGACAGGGGTGAGCTCTGGGGGGACGCTGACCACAGCGCAGTGCAGGTGGGACACACGCTCACCGGTTCCGGATGCTGACAGTCCAGGGAGAGTTGCCGGGCTGGCCACCGACGATGCGCCCCTTCCGCTGCAGCCTCTCGTCCCGCTGGCCACACTGCTCGAACGTCACCGCATCTGTGGCAGAGTGGGCATCAGATGGGGCCATCCAGTACCTGTCCCAGGGCACCCACCTGGCACTCACGGGCACCCACCTGCATTCTCCATGATGGACGGCACTGTGCTGCCAGCTGTAGAGAGAAAACAGAGGATGGCACTGGCGCAGGATCCAGCCACCATGAGGGGACCAAAACCACCCCAGCGGCTAGCCAGGGTCCCCTCTAGCTCTGCAGAGATGTGGGTAGGGGCTCACAACAGGGCTTGATGGCGCAATAGTCAAAGGGAGTGCGAGGGTCCATGGTGTAGCACCAGGGGCCATGGCTGTCATTATCGGGGTTGCGACAGTAGTTCTCCTCCAAGTGTGCCTCAGGGTGGGTGATGGGCGAAATCCTGCCAGGAGGAAGTCACCATCACTGTCACTATCCCCCTCTCAACCCGATCTCCATCCCCATTCCTGTCTCCACAGCCCCCCCTCACACACTCACTGTGGCACGTGAGGTGTCTGGGCAGCCCATGGCTGGCAGGTGATGCCCTTGCGTGTCTTGCTGACGTGGCCATGATAGTGCTTGCCGTGGCCATGGTAGCACTCTGGGGACAGGCAAGGAGGGCTGGCACCCCTGACAGGGACATCAGGGTGGGCAGCCGGGGATGGGTGCTTGGGGCAGCTCACCTTGGGCATCCTGCTCATCAGGGCAGCGGCGGATGTGGAAGCAGAAGGCGATGCGGATGGTGGGGCGGGCAGTGAAGCACCACGGTGCCTCTGAGCCATCAGGGTTGCGGCAGTAGTTCTCCTGCAGGTCCCTGCAGGAGGGGCCGCATGGGTGTTCCTGCTCAATCCCACACTCATGGGTGCTGCCACCACCACCCTCCTTGGGCACATCCCCCCACTCCCTTACTTGCATGGGTACTTCTCAGGCACGAAGTTGTGCTTATGGGGCACCTGGGAGTCCCAGCGCTGGCAGGGGATTCCTGACACAGTGATGTTCACCCGGCCTCGGTAGCCTTCGCCCTTGCCCCTGAAGCAGCTGGTGGTGACATTGAACCGTGGGCGTTTTTCTGCTTGTGTGGCCGGAGAGGGGCAGAATAGCAGGGTCAGGGTGGCATCCAGGACCCCCAGTCCCAGCTGTGCATGATGCTGATGGGGACTTACTGCAGATGCGGATGCGGCAGTACTCGCGCTCCCGTCCAGGGTCAGTGGTGTAGCACCAGGGCCGCTCGGAGCTGTCGGGGTTGCGGCAGTAGTTGTCATCCAGCCCCTTGTCAGGGTACCTGGGCCAGAGACAGGGAGCAGAAGTTGAGGTGGCACTGCCACCACAGGACCTGGCATGGCTGGGGCACTGAGCTGCTGGGGGCTGGTACTTGTTGGGGTGATAGGGGTGCTTGTGTGGGTGCTGCAGGTCCCAGCGCTGGCACTCCGTCCCCGACTCGGTGTGGTCTACAGTGCCACGGTAGTCCTCCCCATTGCAGGTCATGCAGACAGCTGCCAACAACTGGAGGGCTCAGTGTGGGGAGAACATACAGCACAGGGTGACCCTGGGATGTGGCACTCACCATCCTCGCACTTCTTTATGCCACAGCTCTGGTGCCGGACATTGGGATCGACGGTGTAACACCATGGGCCCCGCTTGTCTCGGTCAGGGTTTCGGCAGTAATTCTCCTCCAGCCCATTGCGGGGGGACGGTAGGAACCTGCTGGCAGCAGGGTGGGTAGGAGGTCTGCCAGGAACCCCTTGCACTGGAGTGGGCACGGCCAGGATGCTGTGCCACCCCTGTCAGTGCCATTGCCCCCATGCTGTCCCTATTGCTCCCACGCTGTCCCACATTGTCCCCAGCCCATTCCCTGTTGCCCCATGCTGCCTGGGATAACTGGCAGGTGCCACAGGGCAGCCAGGGACACAGGGGCACCTGTGGTCATGCGGTGTTGTGGCTTGCCAGTGCTGGCAGCGCAGCCCCTTCTCTGTTGTGGCCCGTGTGCCGCGGTAGCTGGAGCCATCGCCCACAATGCAGTCCCGCAGGTAGTCTGGACAGAGCCGAGCACCTCTTCAGAGCCCCGAGGCCAAGCCAGGGCACATGGGCAGCAGGGAGTCCTGTGCTGGGTGACCTGTGCCCTGTCTGTGGTGTCTCTATGCCCACCCATGGCACCAGCTCACCTTTCTTCTGGTAGAGGTCATAGCGAATGTTTTTCTGCAGCTGGATGCGAGGTGAGTGCTGGGTCCAGGGCAGCAGTTGGCACAGCTGGCTCTGCTGGTCATGGTGGAAAGCCCTGAGAGGCACAGCAGGAGTCTGGCATGGCACCGTGTGAGGCCAGGGCCCGTGGGACCTGGGTCACACAAATGAGCACCCAGTATCCAAGTGCACAGAGTAACCCCGGTGTTGTGACTCCCCACACTCCCACCCACCCCACGGTGGCACCATGTCCTGCTCACCGGCAAGCCAGGCTGGTGGCACAGCGCTGGGCACACTGCGCCGCAGAGCCGTGCTCCAGCAGCGGCGGTGGTGGGTCCGCGGGCACTGCCAGCAGCTCGGTGGCTCGTAGGCGCTGGAAGTCATTGAGGGGTGAGCGGTGGCCTGGGGAGTGTGGCAGAAGCTCAGTGTGCCCGTGAGGGCACAGCGTGGGCACTGGGGCCCTGTGGAGTGTGGGATCCCTGTCCCATGGAGCAGAATATCCCTGTTCCACAGAGTATGGGATCCATGTCCCATGGAGTATGGGATCCCTGCTTCACAGAGCACAGGATCCGTGTTCCATGGAGGAGGGGATCTCTGTCCTATGGAGCATGGAATCCATGTCCTGTGGAGCACAGGATCCCTGTTCTAGATCCTGCTCCGTGTGCCTTGGAGCAGGAGGGTCCTTGCCCTCCAGCACCCGCTGCAGTGCCTTGCTTCCGGCTGCCTCCCTCTCCTGCGGGACAGGGCATGGCCTGCAAGCTCCCGGCCTGGCCCGTGGCCCTGTCTTGGGCCCCGCACTGCCCCGCGCCCTCCAGCCCCACGGCAGCCCAGCCTGGGGCCCTACCTGAGCCCAGAGCCATGGCCAGGGCAAGCAGGACCCCCAGCACGGGCTGCATGGCGGCGGCCCCGCGTCCCGGGCCGCTGGACCTCCGGTACGGCCCCGAGTAAATATTTGCGGTCGGGCGCGGGGCCAGGCGGGGCCGGGGTCACCCCGCGGCGGGCACGCGTGGGGCGGGGCGGGGCCAGGGGCGGGGCGTAG
>WBMZ01011079.1:0-13819 GCA_013400975.1 Atrichornis clamosus | reverse complement strand
CCCTTCCCTTCCCTTCCCTTCCCTTCCCTTCCCTTCCCTTCCCGTTCTTCTTCTCCTTCTTCTACTCTGCTGCTGTTTCTTTTCTTTCTTCTGGTTCTTCTGCTTAATTTTTCTACTTCTGCATCTTATTCTCCTTTTTCTTCTCTTTCTGCTTCTTCTGGATCTTCTTCTGCTTCTGTTCTTCTTTCATGTTTTCTGCTGTTTCTGGTTCTTCTGCTGCTGCTCTGCTTGTTCTTCTGCTTCTTATTTGCTTTGTCTTCTGCTGCTTCTGTTGCTTCTTCAGTTTCTCCTTCTGCTGTTCCTTCTGCTTCCTCCACTTCATCTGTTTCTTCATTTTCTTTTTCTTCTTCTGTTTCTTTTTAGCTTCTTCTGCTGCTTCCTCTGCTTCTGCTTCTTCTGCTTATTTTTCTTCAGCTTCTTCTGCTTCTCTTTTCCAGTACTGTATTTCCTTTTCCCTTTTCCTCAGAAGGCCTGGCCCACTGCCACTCAGGCGATCTTTATTTCCTGGTGCTCTCGGAAGGAGCACGCTGATAGTTGATGATACTTGCACATCTCACTGCTGTGGGCCCTGCATGGCCACATTGCTCACTGCAGGACCTCTGTAGCTTGGTCCCAACTTGTGAGGGCAACCCAGCCTTGTGAGGGCTGCCTGCACACACAGTGATCCTTCTGATATGCAACCCCAACTCTTTCCTAAAAGAGACTTCATAATGTGTCTGACAGATATCAGGCTCAAAATGGCATTGCAGAAGACCAGGTGAGGGGGAAATTTGTTGGACACAGTAGCTACATCATCAAGAGAAAACCAGCATTTTCTGGGCCCTGGAGCCTGACTGTCTGCACCATTACACTGGGAATATGGGACAGGCATGGCTTGGCCCAGGCCAGTTTGTGCTGTTCCAAGTGGTTCATGGGAGCAGATAAGGAGCTGGTGCAAATCCCCAGCAGGCGTTTTCCCTGTGGTCACCCTGCTCTGAATACGATCTGCGTAAGGGACTTTTACAGCGTGGAAGTAACTCATCCTGCACAGCCAGCCTCCAGGTGATGAGACAGCTCCTGGCATGTTTAATTTACTAGTGCAGCTGTAAATGGAGTTCACAACCTAGGATGCCCTTGAAATGGGTATGAATTTAGGTTTTGCCCCTGAGCTGGGCCTGTGTTAGCTTCTGTATAAGTAATAGGTTTGTCTCCATCAGCATGAACAGATGAGCCTGGGCTCAAATGCCAGCTTGGGACAATTGCAGAATAGTGTGGCTTTTTCTATCTTCTCCATCCTCTGAAATATTCCCTCCATGTTCTCTTTCTGACAACTTTTTGCATATTTCACTACCAAGTTAATTTTGGAGTAGAAGACAGATATGGTGAGACATATTTCTGGTGCAGACCTGGTATGACAGGTAGTGATGGCACCATTTTTCTGCAAACCTGCACAAATACCACAGGGTTAGCATATAACATAATCAGAAAAGAGTGGTTTCCTCTATGTGGAAATGTGGAAGTGTCAACTGCTACTCACAAGGGTAGGTCAACTCTTGGAGCGACTGTGGTGGAGAGTTATGCACTAAATGGACACACCTTAGAGCTGGGATGCCATTCAGAGGGTCCTAAACAAGCTTGAGGAGTGGCCCCATTTGAAACCCATGAGATTTAACAAGGTCAAGTACAAGGTCCTGCATCTGGGTCACGGCAGGCCCTGGTATCCATACAGGCCAGGAGATGAGCAGATTGAGGGCAGCCCTGCAGAGAAGGATGTGCTGGTACTGGTGGGTAGGAGGCTGGACATGACCCAGCCATGTGCACTCACAGCCCCGAAAGCCAACCCTGTCCTGGGCTGCATCCAAAGCAGTGTGGGCAGCAGGTCGAGGGAGGGGATTCTGCCCCTCAATTTCAAGGTTGTGGGACCCCACCTGTAGTGCTGCACCCAGCTCTGGGGTCCTCTGCACAAAAAAGACATCGACTTGTTGGAGCAAATCCAGAGGAAGGTCACAAAAACTACTGGAAGGCTGGAGCACCTCTCCTACGAGGAAAGGTTGAAAGAGTTGGGGTTGTTCAGCCTGGAGAATAGAAGACTCCAGGGAGAGACCTCATTGCAGCCTTTCAGTACTTAAAGGAAGCTTGTAAGAAAGATGGGGACAGACTTTTTAGCAGGACCTGTTGTGATAGGACCAAGGGGTAATGATTTTAAAGTAGAAGAGTGTAGGTTTAGACTAGATATAAGGAAGAATTTTTTTCCTTTGTGTGGGTGCAACACTGCAACAGGTTGCCCAGAGAAGTTGTGGATACCCCACTTCTGAGAACATTCAAGGCCAGATTGGATGGGACTCTGAGCAACCTGGTCTAGTTGAAGATGTGCCACATATTGCAGAAGGGCTTGGACTAGATGGCCTTTAAAATTAACTTCCAACCCAAAGTGTTCTATGATTCTGTGAAATGACAAATGTCATTGCATGATTAAGATCTGTGAACTTCTCATGAGATTGCTTGTGTGGAATAGCTTGTTGAAACTATATTTTGATGACTTCTCTCCTGTACAAAACCTTGGACTTCATCAGTAAAGACTGGTAGTTTTTACCAAAGTCTAGTTAGTCCTCTTGTGGATTTAGTAACATTCATGCAGCTTGCTTGGAATATGCATTAATTTTCATTTCTTTCTCCTACTGACTGGCCTTGCTAGCATGGTGAACAATGTGGTACAAGGATCACTGGCTAATTGTCTTATTCTAAAAGAACCTGTTTACCTTCTCTTGGGTGAAAAAAGCTTTTGGTAAAGATTTTACTGAAATCTTGGTAGAAAATAACAGTGTAGCAGAAGGATGTCTGAGGTGAGGATTAGTGTGTGTGACTCATGTCAATAGATCCACCCCAGTGCACAGTGTGGGCTCAACCATTAGAAGTCTTCCCTTCAGGCTCTCAAGTGATCTTTGTAGCCTTGGGTTATTAGGACACCATATGGAAGCCCTGTTATAGTCTTGCTTGGCCAGTCTCTTTACTGCTTCTCTCAAAAATGCCAGCATCTCCAGTGGTGATCCTGCAGCTCCCAGCATCACCTCCTTTTCTCAGGCCCTCTGGGTGGCTCCACGGGAAAACACAATGCAGAAACACAGGGCAGGGGAGAATATGAGGTCCAGTGTGCTCATTCTTGAGGCAGAAGAGTGTGCCTGCATTTGTGCTGACGTTGGCACAGCACCGTGGCTTCCACCGCAGCGGCCCCGGAGCAGCACTGCACACATACAAAAGCCATGGGAGGAGGCAAGGGGAGAACCACTAAAATAAACATGAACAGAGAAGGATTGTTGCAGCATAAAAATCTTTGTGGCTGATTTTAGCAGGGGAGGACCGCAAGAGCAATCTGGTTACATCCCAGGAAGGAAATATGTCACATGCAGAGATCTTTATGCACAGACAAGCAGCTCAGAGTGGGTAATGCATAATATAAATAGATCCTTAAAGTCTAGGCTAGTGCAAGCACACCTGGCCATCTATCTTAAAAATGCTTAGAAAGTAGTTCTAAAAATACCACATGCAGTTGCTGTGGGATAAACTGAATTTAAAACTTCCATTTTGTTCCTGTAAATGAACATTAAATTAGAGACATGAGCACCAGCCCACTAAAAGAAAAGAAAGAACGTCCCTTCTTTGCTCCTAAGGCTGAATAAGGCAAGACTGGAGACACATTCACACACAGAACTGTACATAAACTGTGGAGTTTGAGTCAGGGAAATGAGATCAGTAGCAGTTGTTAGGTATGAGTCATCCCTTCACAGTTTCTTGGACCATGGCAGTGAGCAGCGTGTTCCAAGCAATATGCTTACTGGAGTAAAAAATTCTGTCACCACAACCTATTTACATCAAACAATATTATTGTGGCTACAGCCTCCAGGGAAGAACTGAGCTGAAACCATAATGCAACTTTTGATAGCAAATAGAAGTAAATACAAAGACTGAGAGGAAAACTAATTTAATGAATGTCATTTATTTAAATATTTATAGCATAAATTTCACTCCAGTATGCATTCTACTGAAAGCAAAATGTGGCTCTCCCTTGTTTAAAATATGAGGCAATGTTTAATTTAAAATAAAAATGCTTATTATTAGATGCTGTAGGGTTGTATTGCAATATCTAATTTCTAGATAGCTGGCTTCTTTAGCGAGATAGAGAATGTACAGCTAAGCATCCCAGCTTCCTTTGTGGTGTACCAGGGAAGAAGTTGAGGGGTGCAGAAAGAAGAAGAAACTGCATACGTATTTGTTGGGGTTTTTTTGTCAGCTGCAGTTTATTGTGAACCTGCAGCTTCTTTGTTCCTACATATCACACAGGGGAAACTTTGCTTCATTTAGTTGAAATTTAACCTATTTTAAGCGGTCTTTTTCCTCACCAACATCAGTGTTTTAGTTAAGGAATGTGTCTTTGAAACAGATTGTCCCCACTTACTGCATCTGGTGTAGTATGCTTGGAGTCTGCAAGCTAGACTCCCTTCAGGTTAAATTACACCATGAGATGCTCCAGGAGCACATTTGATGGGTGTGAACCTCCTGTGTGTCCATTGGGCCAGACCAGCTGGTCTTGAGTAACCCTCCTAAGAGGCACCTCATGTAGGTGTCAGGCTTTCAGCACGAGCTGTTCCACTCTGCTGATCCCTCCTATAATGCTGCATTACTTGTGGTGCAGAGACCTTTTCTCAGGTCACTGCAGGTTGCTTGGACTGAAATATGTTTCTACTTTCCATTTACCACTGGCCTACAGCTAGCTCTCACCTTCACCAGGATTCAGCTGCCTCTCCAGAAATCATATGAAAATAAATTTATCTCTATAAAGTGCAAATCAAATATTAGCAGACAGCTGACACAAAGAAAAAAGAAGTCACCTGATTATGGAAGACATAGTAAGAACCAGCACTTCATTGATTTGTAAGAAAAACATCTTTAAAAGTTCAATATGTGTCTGCTTCACTGCCCCTTATCTGCATAATGACTCACAGTTTGAAGTCTCTCGACAACCTGGTAACACAGGGGTACACGAGAGAGCAGCTTTCTGGCAAACCCCAACTACTCTGCATCAGCACAGTCAGGCCTTTCTTAGATACCTGTATCTGCTTGTCCACGTCTGTGATCAGCACTATTCATACACTACAAATCCAAATGCCTCCCTAACTCAGAGGGCTGGGGTACGTAGATAATTTGTGTCTCAAAACGCTCCTAGGCGCAGTTTGGCAGGTTCTCCCCTCTCTGGCCCAGCTGCCATTTTCCACACGAAGAATCATGCTTGGTGAGACGGCAGGAATGCCTTTGTAGGGAGCCTATTGTGTGGGCATGCGAGGGGTGCTCAGAGTAGTTGGTGTGCCTTGTGCAGGTACGGGTGTGGAGAAGCTGAATTCTCAAATGCACTTCGGTGTTAGGCTGAGCTGCTCTCCACTGTCAAGGCAGAGCTACACCATACCATGCTCTGAAGCAACACTTCAGGTGTTTGTGACAGGATAAATACGAAAGAAAATTGCAAGAAAATTGAAGCAACTTGTGAAATTAAGAATTTCCTTGCTTAAGCAGACCTATGGAGGTGGAGGAGGTTGCAATGAACATAATTTCAGGGCAACTGAAATTTCTGAACTGAAACCTCTTTGAACTCACTGCAAGTTAATAATACAGGTGGAAGTACAGAATAATTAGTGTGCAGCAGTACCAACTTCTGCTTACTTCATAATAATTTTCCTCTGTAAAATTTCTCCTGAGTACTGATGGATCTGTCCTTTAATTACCATTCATACAAGTGATTAAAAGTGCTCTAGTAGAGGTTATTTAAATTTGAAATCAAATAGCCTTCTATAGGCAAAAGAGAGAGACCTCATTAAGAATAGTGGGTAATCTGTGTAGGATTTCTCCAAGTCAAATTGAAAAACAGCCTCTGAAGGCCATGACAGCTCAAAATAGTAGGAACTTGCATTGCATGGAAGTGTATCAGGAACTAAAACCTGGCCTGATGGAATGAGTTGCAAATGCTGAGGAAAGTGCATTGGCTGCTGAAAGCATATTAGAGGCTGGAAGCCAGGAAAAATAAGGAAAAATAAGGAAAAGTAATAGAGTTGTCCTGGGGCAGATCTCCTGGAGAGAGAAATTTGGGCAAGCAGAGCTGAGAGGAAAAGCTGTCTTGAAAAGAGTGAGGAACACAAGGTGCGCTGTTCATTTCCAGGTTGTTTTGGGGACATAGGCATGCATTCACTTCCCTGTAAACAAACAGGACTGCACAGCCAAGCAGAACCTTACTCATACAATGATCTTCTCCTCTTACTAGAAATAAACCCACAGTGCCATTGAGTATTGACTGACTGAAACAAAATAATCATATAATAGTAGCATGTTTGGACAGCCAGCTCCTGCTGCACCAGCTGTTTGTTGTACCTGGCCCCTCACGCACAGGAATGCAGGTGGAGGAAGGCCCCATGTCCCTGGGAAGTGACATTCCTGGTGAACCAAACCACCTCTAATAAACTGAAACTGGTGGCTTCTGATTGCATATCCAGGCCCAGGATTGTCTTCAGTGAGCAGGAAGCAGCAAAGCAGCAAGGTGTGAGAAGCTGCACTGCCAGGGTCAGCTGAGCACTCTGCCAGTACTTCTGAAGCCAAGTGTGCATTTCTACAGCGTCACTGATCTCAATGAAGATCTCAGTTTCAAAACCTTGGAGCACAGCCAACAGGGAAACTTTCTGTGACAATGATTCTCCCTTTTGCTCCGTGCAAATGACACATGTCCCTGGGCAGGCAGGATGCTGGAGGTGTAGCCCTAAACGTTACTTTCTGCAAATCATAGGAGCTACACAGAATTTCCTGTTGAAAGTTGAGTTTGTTTGGGTTGGCTTACTACGGTGCATGTCATTAAACATATTTTACAATGGCCTTTTAAAACTGAAGGGTAGGAACAGAAATCTAGCTAATTTAGGAGTAAGCTTGCTGAATTTGTGCAGGGGCTTAGATGACATGGTTGCTGTGATAGCAGAGGGCTGGGCTCAGCCTGTTTACAGCACCCCCATGAGCCTCCTGCTGCCGTGTCTTTCAGGCTAAGCTTTCTGGCAGTGCACATGGTCTTGACCTTTAAGATCACTTGAAGGTCACTATTTTCAGGTGCCACAATGCACCTATTGTATAATACACCTTCATGGCACAGGGAGGAAGCTGGACTCTCACACTGGCATAACCTTGTCACAAGGAGTAGGATCCACCAAAATTACGGTAGGGACCCGAGGGGGGTTTCCAGAGCGTTGGAGGAGAACCTCACATCAAGGTGATCTTGGAATAGCTGTAGGATATGTCCCCTTTCCCCCCTCCCCAGCCTCCCACCAGGGGCCATCTTTGCCTACTTCCCTGCCTTAGACACTGCAAAGCCTCAGTCCTCTGATCCTGCATTTCTGCACAGCCAACTTTTGAAAGCAGATAACAAGGTTGGTATTGCATCCTTTCAGGTGGGCTGCCAGGGAATTTCCACGGGCTATGGCTCAAATACTATCTGCCAAGCAAGTGGTCAAGGCATCGAGGGACCAGTTGGGACTGGCCTTGCAGAACATTTTTCTGCCTGCTCTGTTGTCCTCATGCCTGCCAAGGCAGCACAGTGACTGCCAGCCTGCTGCCAGCTCCCTGTCACTGCCAGCCCAGCCAGTGTTACTGCCACAGGGCACCCACTTCTTGCTGCATGCTCTCTCACCCTTTTATGGAGGTATCTGTAATACACTCACACCGTGGTCTCTTTGGTCAAAGTCTTCTGTGCTTAGAAAATAGACCACCCCCAAAATTCTTTGAACATCGCTGTGAGCGTTCATCCAGAACTGGAGGTGGTGAGGAGAGCTATGCCATACCAAAACTGTACTGCAAACATACTTTTTCCTGTTCATACCTGTACCACATACCTGTGAATGCCTAAGATCTTGTCCTATACGGGAAAACTGGAGCCTCCGGATCTGCAGAGGGTCCAGTTTAGGCTGAACCTCTGAGGTGGATGCCCTCTGTAGCTGACATGTAGGTCAACACAAATGCATTCATGTTTTATGGTCACTGCACTGGAACTCAGACATCTAACTCCTTGCCAGGATGGGGGAGCACCTTTATCCCCCACATTTCTGTAGGAACTTAGTGTACAGTGCCCACCCTTGCAACACTCCATGTCTATAGACTAAGTCAGAGCAGTGCAGGAGATGATACTAAAAGGTCAGCTTGCACAGACTTACGAGAAAAGTGTTGCTCCAAAGAGCACGGGACTTGCCCAGGATCTGCAGTGGGTTCACAAGTTCAGTGCTTCTCCAGCAGCACCCTCAGGTTTGACCTCCCAGAGCACTACAGATATGACTCATGATTGCTCACACTAGTCATCAGCAAGGGGATTCCTTAGGTGCACTTTCATTTGTTGTGCCAAGTTATCACCCTGCAGAACTACCAAGGTCTTGGCACGCAGAAAACATGAAGAAAATTAAATCTTTATTCAAACATACGGGCCAAAGCCATACAGGCTAAATACTCCATGGCTCAGGTTGTTTCAGGGGTGACTGTGCAAACCATATGCTGGGTAAAAGCTCTCTTGACAAGCCCCAGCAAAATGTATTTTAGTGTCAGACTCAGCAAACTGTTGCTGACATAATTCAGTCAGAATATAATGTGCTCTAAAGGAACATCTCTGCCTGTTCACTTTCAGGGAACACCACTTGCCATTTGGCCGTGAGTATGTTATCTTGGGAAAACCCCAGCTGTTTCAAAGAAAACTAAAACTCATGTCCACAAGATATAATAAGTTTCAGTGAGATTGAACACGGGAAGTTTTACCCGGCTCTTGTCCAGGGTAGTCTGTCTCTAGACCAGGTGTCCATTTTCCCACAGATATCTCCAAGGCAGCTATTTCCAGACCTTTCCTTCCTTAACTGTATGCATGTAGTTAGAGCCCTAAAAGCCAGTTAGGCCAAATTCTTATGGTCAGACCTTGCCACAGTGATTTTCAACTTTGTGCTTTACTGACACGCTGAAAGTCCAACAGGGAAGAGTGCTTAAAAAACTCTTGTCTTAGTAAAAATCTCTTGTCTGTTGGAAGTGGGACGGACTCTTACACCAGCAGCACTAGCAGTCCCAACCTGCTCACCACCTGGAAGGGGAACAAATTAAATGGAGGTTGGAGAAGGAGCAAGAACACACACATTTAAATAGGATCTTCCTCTTTCATGTAAATTGTCTCCAAGGGAACAGATCTGTTAGAATATAGTTGATGGAGGTCCTGTTTCCTACAGGATCCTCAGTGGAGACCCAGTGACCGTCCAGATTGTGTCCACAAGGACAGTGATAGTGTTCACTGCTCCTTGAAGGCCTCTGGTATGTGCAGCAATAAATCTCCTGTTTTTAACATAATTGAAGAACATTTTTAACACCTTGCTTAATGGTATATTTATGGCAAAAAGAATGACTGTAACAGAGGATACACAATGCTAGATTTAGAGACAGACTTGCCTGTCAGCTGGAGGTCACTGGATGATGAAATTGTCACTTTAGACCCTCACCCCTCAGGAAAATGAGCAATTGTATCAAGCCTGCAGACAAGAAGTGGTGACAAGACCAGCTCTTGGCTGGCAGGCCTAGAGAGAGTGTTCTTCCAGCAGCTTCAAATCTCTGCCTTAGGAATGAGGGGAGAAGGAGTGGGGAAATTCTGCCCATCCTACCAGAAAGTGGTGACGTCCTGGCTGTGACACAATTTGATTCAAAAAGGGACAGAAAGCAAAGCCATAGGGACATCTGAGGCTGTGAATGCAACTCCATCAGTGTTGGTGATGTCTCAGCTTTACCAGAAAGAGATATGGGCTTTACACAAAATCCATAGAAGTCACAAATTATTATTGGCTGCACTGTGGGAAAATCCCTTCTTGAGAAGTAGATTGCAACTTACATGTACCTTGTAATGAGTAAAGACAGAAAAATAAACTGTGTGTTGCAGGTAATGCTGAAATTCCAACTAATAAGTGAGACATAAAAAGACTTAAAATGCACTTTCATTGAAAACAAAAATGTTGATTCTCAGTTCCACAGTTAGCCAGTATGAGTGACAACAGTGACGTGAGGAACAGATTGAGTATAAATGGAACATAACCAACAGCAACATTTGAAGTGGCTTCTAAAAATGGGAACAGGAACTACAGAAGGTCAATCAAAAAAGCTCAGTACTTTCCTGATGATGTATTACTACCATGTAAAATGAGCTTTAGCCACAAACAATGTCAAGCGTGTAAAGCACAGGCAAGTCTTCTGGTGAACTGACAGCTGAAGCAAAGGTCTCACTTAGGCAGAAAGGATTTCTGTCAAAACAAATTCCTGCAGTTTTACCTATCATTTTGGGCATCTTTAATGCCCACAGATTTCTAAACTTAGGCCAAGAGCCTGTGTATAGCACAAGGATAACTGCATTCATTAGAAAGGGAATGAAGCATGGTCTGACAAACCTCCTGCCATGCTGCAGGCACAAGAGAGAAGATGCTGACTCCTCCAGTAACTTTAGAGGTAATCTATTGGCTAAGCAACCTAGTTAGTAGTCCAACTATCATGTCACCACCTCGGATGGTGAATAATCTTCACTACTCAAGTTGCTCACAGCTGGAATTCTGCTTGTGCTTTGATAGTGATGGAGGGCGTAATCCTACAGCTTTGAGGGTTGTTCAGTGCAACCTGGTGGAAATGTTTCCTCCTTCAGTTCTGAGCCTTGATGTAGCTCAGCTTCAGATATTTCAGTTTTATTTAGAGGCAAACAGGAGGAGATTCATCAGAGGTTACTGAGCTCTGAGCTGTCATCTGCACCGCCTGCCTTACCCCCTATAAAACAATTCAACAAAAGGACTGTAGCCCTTGGGGCAAAAAACCGTCATTATTCCAGGTCCTAGTGCTGATCCTTGCCACCTTGGCACAGGGAAGCCCTCTCTCCTCCCTGTTTACACAAAGTCTTATTTCACACGCAGCACTGACAATTGTGAAAGGAATTCCGGATAGACAGCTCCCAGCAGAGAGTCATTTTGGGGCTGTCCTGCCTGCTCCCCGTGGGTGTACATGGAGCCCACTTACAGCTCTACAGCTCTGGACAAGCTGCACAGGAGTCTGCTCTGTGGTCACTCTTCCCTCTCCTCCCCTGCAGCAGGACCTACGGGCTCTCACCTGCATCTCTCACTCAGGAATCACAGAATCACAAAATGGATAAGGTTGGAAGGGACCACAGTGGGTTATCTGGTCCAACCTCCCTCAAGAAGGATCATCCTAGAGAAATATCAACAGAATGAAAATGCTAAAGCAGAGTGTAAGAAAATGCAGGTCAGCCAGCACTGTCTTTATCTACTGTCCAAAAGTGTTGAATCTGACAACTCTTAAGCCCCAAGAAGCATGGAAAACACAAGTGCTGGATAACAGAATATTTTCAAAACATTCCTATACACGCTCAGTAAATGTCAGCTGCACAATGAAGACACACAGTAACATGTATTTGTAGCCAGATTTGGAAGTGAAGGGGAATCTAATCATTGTTACACCAGAAAGGGGAGTTTTATCAACAGACTCCTTTTGATTACTACAAGGACTGAAAAATTGAAAGATAGCTGAGGACTGCCCAGGATGCCCTCCAGACACAGTAAAAGTGAAACATATTTGTTGGGCACAGCATTTCAACTGTTTATTCTATTTTATTCTTGTTTTAAACTGTCAGCAATGAAATGTGCAGCTGGGCTCTGAGAACGAAAGATCACAAAACACCTTGAAACAATAATGGGATGATAAATGGAGTAGAAATGGATAATAAATCACAATGGATTAACAGCAAGAATAATGCCTGAGACCTAGCAATTATCAAATTAAGTGAAGTCATTTGCTGTGAAGCAATTGCCTTCCACAGTATTTCCGATTCTCACCGTAAGTGGCCTAGTAAGCTCTATTGATTCAAGATACATTTGTAATGTCAGGAGCTAAAAAAGTGTTTCCATGCCTCGTGAAGGTGAATTCTGTTAATACATTACGAGCAGATCCTGCCACAGCATATGGGACAAAGCAACAAGAACACTGACAAATGCCAGGGCCACCTCTACAGCACCTGTGTTACTTGTACAAAAATGCTGAAGAATATGCTGACCACGCTGATTAATTTAGTTCCAGTTGTTGCCTTAGCTTTAGTCTTAGACTTGCTATTGTCTTCAGTTGAATGACTTAAAATTGTTCTCTTTCAAGTAGAATTGTAGAGGAGAATCTCTGCATTTCTATGTTTATGAAATGCTAGCCTGCACTAAAATGATGAGTTGCTATAAAGAAACTGTCAAAAGAAAAAAAGATCAGTACAGGCAAAACGTGATTTACTATAACCTGTGAAAAATTTACCAAGTTACCTGCCTGTGTGTGAGTATTAGCTAGCAACTTAAAAAACCAAAAAGTATGCTTTATGGTACCCAGGTTAAGCACAGAGATGAATCTTAATGCACTTGCCTAGTTGGCACTTCTTCCCTTCAGTACAATATCTGCCATAATGAATGGGAAGAATTTGCAGATAATTTGCAGGAGTTCTGCTAAATGCAGCAAGGCTTGTCTGAAGTCTATGTCTGCCATTGTCATGTTTATCACTGTTATGGCACTGGTGGAGGTGTGGACGAATAACATATCAAAAAAATGTAGTAGGACTGGGGAACTTTGCAGTTTTTGAGGTTATATTAGCCAAAAAAATAGTTGGATTGGTGCAACTCATTTTGTTTGGAAAACTAGTAGCAGCTGTGCTAACAAGATAACTCTTTGATTAGCCCTTACGTGAAAAGGGACTAGCTACTCAGAAAACTTTTTTAAATGTAGAAGCCAGAGGAAGGCCTGAATAAAATTGGGCACTCTAGATACCTCCTTGAAGCTGGACCTGTGAAGTAGGACAGGAAATAATTTGACTTTAATATCTTAAAAATCAATCATTGTAGCTGAAGTCATCCCGTGCTGGGATTCCTGTCCGTCAGCTCAGACTCTCTGGCAGCACTGTGGTATCAGGTCAGCCTGGCATCCTGCTTAAGAAGAGCATTTCTAGTGAACAAAGCATGCCTGGATGCAGTACTACAGCTTCAAACTGTAGGTCCCTGTACAGCCCATGCTCCAGAAGCCACTTCACAGGCTTCAGGACTAAGGCAGGGGAACTTTCTATCAAGGTACGGCAAGGCTCACAGTACAGGGACCTGCAAGCAAAGAGGCAGATTGCAAAGCTTGGGTGTTCGTATCCTTTGGGAAGCAGGCACACTGCTGGGCCCTTAGTATGCCCTTACACGGGAGCTGTGTTTCTAAAGGGACGTTATTGTAGTTTCATGGGGGCTCTCAAAGGCCTGGGTTGGACACAAACCAACCAAAAGTGTGGAATTTCTGCTCTTGTTTTTTCCCAAGAAAATAAAAATTAAAAAATCTAAAAGAAAGTGCATTGGACATACCTTTCAGTCACTGAACCACAGATCAGCAGCTGGAAAAGTCTGAATTAAACCACAAATTGGCAATGCTTTTTAATAAAAATGTTATTGTTCCCGTCTGCTGCAGCACTGTGGATGCCTGAAAGTCACAATGTCAAAGCCATTAAAATATTGCACAAAGAGAAGATAAAACTTACAGGGGCAAATATGGTTAAATCCTTGTGCCAAGTAAAAAGTGTGTGCAAGCACAGAGTTCTGAGAGGATTTATCCAGCTTCAGAAATTTAGAAGTGGTGGGGAGGTTCTCAAAGTATGCACAGCTCAAATTCAACTACATCTCTTGTTGCTTGGAAGTCCTGTGGCTGAGCAGGTTAACCTTTAAACTACATGCCTGTGGTGGGTTTGTGTTTC
>WBMZ01011078.1:0-10342 GCA_013400975.1 Atrichornis clamosus | reverse complement strand
CCTTCCCTGATGCAGCTCCAGCCAGGATTATTATTAGTTATGAAAGACTTTTTCCCAACCCTTCAGAGTGATAACATTTTATTGCAAAGCTGAGCATAAGTCCCTGAAGATAGGAAGGCTCAGGACAGAAAGCAGTGAAAAGGGGCCAGTGCCTCCTTCACAGGTCTCTTACAAGCTGTCGATCACTTCAGTGCTTCTGGCTTTAAGATGTATCAAGTTAGAACATCAAGATTTTTGGATTGGCCTGCTTTGGATGCTGCCTAATCACGAGTCCCTTTGATCAGTTATGAAAATAAAGCCCTACCCTACACAAGGCTTTTTTGGTGTTGGACAAAAAAGCATATTGCGTGCCTCTGTCAAAAGAGCTGGATCTGTGGAGATAAGGAATAATGTTACCTTATTTTTTGGCCTAGGAGAAGAAAATTAGTGGGTTTTTTATATATCAGAAAAATATTTTAGAATGTTAGGACAAGAGTTAAAGGAATGGGCAGCCTGAGTCCTTTGGAGGCCTCATGACTCGTTTCATCTTCCTCCCTCCCCAGAACTCCCATTCCATTGCAATTGTTTGAGGCACCCTCTGGGCAGCAGGGAGGAGGCCACACCATTAAAAAGACTATTTTATTTCAGACTGACAAAAATGTGCTACAGCTTCTGCCTCATGCACACACAGCAACTAACAAAACCTTTTAGCTTCTCCCTACCAAAGTAGTTTCCTCAAACATCCTTCCACAGCTTGAGGAAGAAGAAAAACTCAAACACTAATCCCCACCAACTCTCTGCAGTCAGACAGCCAAAAGGAGAAATGGACCTCTTGCTTTCACTGAAGTTTTACTTTTTTAACTCACTGATGAGAGTGGTGGTTAAATAGCCTTTGCAGCGTAGTGGCTCTGATGATGTCAGGAGGAAAAGACAGGGTGAGAGATGCCAATACAGCAGGGAAAAAGTCTGCACAGTTTATAACTAGTCACATTCAGTTAGATGAATATCATAATGCAATTAATTACACAGAAAATGCTATAGGAGATATTTATAGCAAATATAAATTACTACTTACAAATAGTAAATAGCCTTCTCAAAGAATAGAAATAGTAAGGCTCATACCAAGCAGAATTGGCATTAGTATTGGCAAAGTGGGGTTTAGCCAGCTTGAAGGAAGACATTGTGTTATGAACAAAACGTACAAGTTCAAGCTCCTTTGTTCTGAAGTCCTGCAATCTAAGAAAAAACTGCTTAGAAAAGGGGCATGATTAAAAGAAAATAATGGCTACAGAATGCGCACACTTGAATCTTCTGGTAACAAGGAAGGAAAAGGTGGAGAGAGAGAAAGAGATAAATTAAACTCATGAAAAAAGTCTGATTCACTCCCTTATTTTGTCCAAACACGCTGAAATGTGAACAAGGAGAAAAAGCCCATGAACACGAAGGACACAACCGCCAGCACTTAGTAATGAGATTATGACACCGGATTTACTTCCCTCTAACAGTAAGGTGTCCTGTATTGTGCTGCATTTAGGGCACTTTACAGATGGTTTATAGAACCACCACCCTCAGGACATGCAATCCGTGGGGTTGGGTGCCTCTCTGGACTGACATCCATGCAGCCATCAAGGGGTTCCTTCCTGGGGACAGGAGTGGGTCAGGGGATCAAGCATCTCCTGCTCACCCTTAGCTCGGTTTCTCAAAGCATTGTTCCTTCTGCCCCAGGGGTGGGAGCCACTTCCAGCTTTGGGTGGATAGAAGAAGAAAGGGCAAGGAGCTGATCCTCCATTGCGTGGAGTGAACAGCAACAGATGCAAAAGTAGGAGACAAATTAATTTTCCCTTCCCTTTCTGGATCTCTCTCTGGATTTAATTATCCAGGGATTTTATAGCTGTCAACTGATGGATGTGCAGTCTACCAGTGCCTGCTGGCTAATCCACTTTGGGGCTATATTAGATTGGTTGAAAAATGACTGGATTAGAATAATATTCTGCTGTAACATAAAACAATAATGGGAAAATGAGGAAGTCTATGGAAAAAGTATTATTGGTGTCAATGGAAGAAACCATGTTTCAATTTCTAAGAGGTGGATCTGAGTTTCAGTAACATCAGTGCAGCACCACAGAGAGAGTTCAGCTTGTTCTTATGAGATTGAGAATTACATTAAAAACAAAAAAGAAGAAAAATGAGAAAAAGAAATAGGACATATCATCTTGTGATTTGATAGGAAACCAAAGAGAGGATATTAAATTATGTTTGTGTGGTCAGTAGCATCTTGTAAATGCAGATGCAGGACACAGAGAGTGGTAAAACAATAACAGTTGGAAGAAGAGAAAAGGAAAGTCATAGACCTGTCAAAAGAAATGCAAGTGAGCTCATGTAAATGAGTTCTTGAGGTTTACATAGCTGAAGTCTTATTCCATGACAATTCTGTGTGTGAAGTTTTTGTTTAATGAATCATGCTCAAACAACCCACCACCAAAACCCAAAATGATGCATAAACCTGTGTTTTGACACTGTGTGTCCATTTCCATGCTCTTACCTCTGTGTAATGGTTTACTCTTAAAGCAGTGATTTGGAATTGAGTAAAAGCAATAAATAGGCTGTCAGTTTATGGCTCATGGAGACTCAGTAGACAATTCATAACAATCAACTGGATTTTGAAAGGTCGCAAAAAACAAAGGGCAAAAGACTGTATTAGCTCTGGCACGCACACAAACAAGTCCAGAATAAAACTTTTGATCACTAGAGGGGATAATTTACTCAGCATAAGACTCCCCTGCACCCAGAGAGCCCTTGTACACAATGTGAAGTGGTGAGGAACATCCCCCAGAGTGGTACTGGATGTTGGAGCTGTGCTCTGGGTTTGGAAGGCTTTGGGGACTAACCACTTGCACTCAGTAATCAGGAATTCTATGTTGAATAATGTGAAGGTTATAAAGCTAGTCTGCAATTCACTAACCCTCATGGGAACACATAGAAAAAAGTCATTGTCTGCACTCAGAGTAGACTGAAAGAACTTAATTAATACCCTGGGATGAAACCTGTTCATCCTACGGGAACTGTTTGTACTTTCTCAAAGATTCCTCAACTCTTCACTTTTCTGGAAGCACAGCGACTAGCACAGTGGCACCTATTCTTAGTTCCCCTCTTCTTTTAAGAAAGCAGAAAGAGAAATTGAATCTAGAAACCACAGAGAATTGAAGACTTGGTGCTACAGCAAGGCCACAGAGACTCAGTTTGCTGAAGGCATTAAATAACTGATTTCTGCTCCGTGCTTGACTTGTTTTGCTCTCAGGGGTGTGGGGTATGGCAGGAGCCAGCCCAGTTCTTACAGGGTTGGCTTGGTGTGCCTCCTCAGGTGCCCTGTCTGCTTGCTGGCAGCTTTCAGGGAGATACTGGATGGGGGAAGAGGCAGAGGCTACGGCAGCCACACGGTGATTTCAGATAAATATGGGATCGTAGAATGGTTTAGATTGGAAGGGACATTCAAAGGTAACCCAGCCCAAGCCCCAGAGCAGGGAGTGCAGGTGTCATGCCAGGAAGGCTTAATGGGGAAGTTCCTGCCCTTTTGGGCCATTGCTTAGGAAGCAATGTGCTTGGTTTGGAAAGAATTTTTTAACTTTTTTTTATAATGCATGTAAGGGCTGCATCCAAAAAATCTGTGGACAACCTTTGGCTCCAAAGGAGGTGATGAAAGAGTAGAGGCCGTCAACACCACTTAAGATTTAAACTCTAGTCTCTACAGACATCTTCTAGTGAGTTTAGTCAGCCTGGATTCAAGCAAAGAGTTAAATCTGTCAAGTGAAGTATGCACTTTTAAACATCTCATAAATTGCTTGTAACTGTGCAAAATACCGCAGGGTGCTTGTGAGCACCCCCACATGAAGCTGAATTGCAGCCAGATAAAATATCCTGCAGCTTTTGCTGATAATCCTGATGAAAGAGAGGCTTATTGTAATAGAAAGAAAATGTAGGAAAGATTTGTAGATAAGTGACCATTCTAAGTCAGTGACCTGGGGGAGGACATGATGCAAACAACATGATTTGCTAAAAAAAAAGGGAAGAGTGGCAAGCCTCTTCAGGCGATTCCCAAAGTCTGGGCAACACATATATATATAAAGTTAATATATCCAAACCCATAGAACTGCAGGGTGACAACATATCTGGGCTAGTCAAACTGTGACACACAGAGGCAATGATTAAATCATCTGTGTAAAAGAGACAAATGTTCTGGAAAACAGATGAAGGGTGAATGAAGTTGGACACATCCTTATAAAACTACTCACTAGACATCATCTTCACCTGGACACCTCTTTAATGGGACATTTATTTTATATTTAAGACACTGGAAGTATATCTAACTCCTAAGAATTAGCCTAATGAATGCACATCTATCTCATCACTGACTTTACTGTAGCTGTAAATGAACTGCAGACCCTCCCAGGTAAGAGCAGTAGATGGTTCTTAGTGATGGCTGGTGGAAAAGACAGCAAGCTAAACAAACCAATGTTCTCATGTTTAGGTTGGCAACATTAATATCATCAATCCTGTGCTTTCAAAAGCACTGCCTGGACTCTCCCTCCTCCCACTTCCATTATTAGATTTACTTTAAAAATCAGGATAATTTTTAAAATTGCAATTCTAGATATGCCTGCTTTTCTTAGAAGGCCATGGTTTCTGTGAGCAGGGGGAAAAAAACCCCCCACATTTAGGAGTTTTTCTTGGCATCTCACATGTATGGAAAAAAAAAAATCCAGAGGTTCTCATTTGTCATTTAAAAACATCAAGCATTGCAAGGCATGTGATTAGCTTTTGAAATCTAGAAATAATGTACTGTCAAATGTATATAAATACAGAGATCATCAGAGTAATTTTTTAAAACAACATACACAAAATTGAGAGGTTATATTTTTATTCCAAACAGGAGGGTTCACATTCGCACAGATTTATCTCAAAATAGTAAGCAGTGTACAATAAAACAAATTAATGATTTCAATATGAATAAGGCCTGTAAAGTCCTGTATTTTTATGAAGAGATGTTTATCAAGTCTGTTAATGAGTTATTCTTAGGAGAAAAATGAATGTTGGAAGGCTCAATTACAAGATACCAAATATGACCTAAATATAGGTCTTCTGTTATGGAGTTTCTTACTTATTGCTGAAATCAGTTGAATATTTTCTTGATAGGAGAGGAAAAAAAAGATGCTATTAAATGGTTTTCTGCACTGTTTGCCTTTCAGGATGTTTCCCTGAGAGGAGACTGCACCAGGTAGCAAGACACAAATGTGCACTTTGACTCTAGACCTGAGATTTCTGGGAAATGTAGTTTAGAAATCAGAAAGAAAAAAACCCGCAGTTTTTTGGGGTTTGTTTTTTTTCCTTTTATATGTGGTTATTTGCAATTGGTGAAGTGACAAGATTTTTGCATTTGCAGTTAGTGAAAATGCAAGATTTTGGTTGCATGCAGTGATGCTGCTCTGGTCTGGTGGCAATCTCACAGGTGTGTGTTTCTTCTGATGACAGAAATGCATTTAAGGGTTTAACTGAGAGATTATGAGTAATACCTTTGAAAGCAGTAAGAAGAATTGCTAAAGGAGAGTCACATGATTAAGCTGTATCACCAGTGATATACTGACAAATGAGAAAAGAGGTAAGCTCATCCGTGTTGTGGTCAAGCCCGTGAGAAGTGAGTGATCTCCACACTGCTCAAATTAGAAAACAATAAATTTTCTCTCACTGTCTGGCAATGAAGCCAGGACATGGATGGAGATGAGGCAGGGTGAGTGGAAACCTCACTGTACCTTAGAGTGTTGACGCCTGGCTGAGCTGGAGGAGAGAACCATAATAACATTTTGTCAGTTAATGCTTTTTACCCCCTCCCCTTTATTTCTCTTGGTTATTCTTACCAAGGCACCCTGGCTTCTTACAACCAAATCTACCTCTCTGGAGGATTACCTGAAGAAGGAATCCAAAGGACCCTGCAACTCTAAACTCACAATCTCACTACCCATGATAGGAATAAAACCACTGTCTAACAAGGGGACAGCTGCAGTGGTGGGAAACCTACAGTAGGCCCTGGTAGAGTTTTCTCTTTGGCAGTTAAAGGGTAGGAAGGTTTCTCTCATAATTCTGCCAGGAAGCAATCTTCCCTTGATAGAAGCACTGATGGAAGAGGGCCATGCTCCCTATCTGCAAGCTCATCCCCAAATTTGGCACTGTGGCCACTTTGGCCTTGCTGTCACTGGGATGCTGCCCTGGTGACAAACACTCTGTGGGTCTCACTGGATCTGAGCCAAGGGGAATGTGTTGATTACCTTATTGAGATTTTGAGGTTTCTCCTGGTGATGCAAACAGTAATTCTTGGTTGTGTTTGAAATCTACAGTCATGCAATTTCACAGGGCCAGAGCATCAGGGCAGACACACAGGAGAGGTAGAGCTTTAGTTTTCTCAGGCTGATTATCAATGCTTATTGGTTTGCAACTCCTAGAAGCTAAAAAAGCATTTTGCACCAGATGGAGTAAGGTTACAATAGACAAGATCAGTTAGGAAGAAAAGACTGCTTAACAATGTGCAGCTTCCCTTGTAATATTTACAAAAATTGCAGCACTCACTAGGCAGGCAAAACAAAATTAATATATCACATAAAACCATTCAGTCCCTAGGCTATTGAAAAAATGATTTTAAAAGTTAAGTGTAATCTGAAGCCACCATGGTATCTTTTGTAGTCATCTTTTGAAAACACAGATAGCTAAAAAGATGTTTAGCCACCTAGACATGTCTGAGAAAATAGCTAGAAAACAGGAATGAGCTTGTAAATCACAGCAAAAATTACTTCTGAGTCCTGATTTTTCCTTTGTTGAGTCATGTAGTTGTAGGGCCTAGAGACTTGCTGATTACAGATTAAATTACTAGTTAAATTTATTTTATCTTGACTCCAGTAGAAATCTTGCTAAACTCAATATCTAATTTGTATTCATTTGGACTTCTTTAGTAGGGCTACCTTAGGCAAGTCGTGGACTTGGGTTCAGTGATGATGTCTCACTGTATTGTCTGAAGCATGGAATGAAGGTTTTTCATGAAACTTCAAAATGTAGTCTCAAACCTTAAAGATCTGAACTTCTGTACTGATTAGAAATCCTCAAAGGCTCCTTTTATTAGACATTTGGTTTGTGAGGACCAGGGAGAACACTTTTTTCTGCAAAATGAGAATGAAAGGACTTGCTTCATGAAATACAGCCTAGAGACATCTGCTCTGGGTGTTCCTCTAAACTCCTGGATGCAAACTCCATCTCCTCTGGCCAAGCTAGATGCTTCCTGAAACCCTTTCAGAAGAAGTCAAGAAGCATCTCACCATGCTTTAGGAAGGTGAAAAGAATTTTCACAGCGCAGTGGTTGAAAGAAGAGTCAGAGAATCATAGGCCTCGTGTCTAAAAGGAACCTGGATGTACCACAGTAGCCTGTGGTACATCTAAATTTCTGTAGATGATTACTTAACCTGATCTTAAATCTTGGCAAGATTTACCATTAAACTAATTTTGTCTAAATGCTGCTCAAGTCCATTTATCCCAAGTCTATGTACAACAATTCCTTACCTTGCTGTCTTTGCAATGTATTTTTGGACATTTAAAGACTATTATACTCTCTCTGCTCTGTCCGTGTTTCTGTAAAAGAAAACAACACAACCTTTCCTCATGGATCATGTATTTCATTGTTGCAGTGGATCATCTTCCTGTTGCTCACCTCTGGGTCATCTCTGGCTGATCTATGTCCTTATTAAAGTGCACTGCCCAGAAGACAATTTCGTACATCAGCCTGGACTTCCTACTGCCACAGAGTAACAGGATTCATTCCCATACCACATGCCTGTTTCATAGCATTTAACTTTTTTTGCAACATTAAGCTATTTCTGACTCACATTCCTTTTTAACTGCCGAACTTTCTTCTGCAGAGAGTTTTTCCAAGTAATACAGTCAATGAAGTAAGAAGTCAGTTCATGCAGAGCAGAAGAAAGAATCTAAAATTGTGTTAAGCCCAGTGCAACAAAGCCAGTAAAGCTCCATTTAGCAAGGGAGGAGTTAGTGAGAAATTTTCAAACCAGGATTTACCTGTAAATATGAAAGACTTGAAGCAACTGAGCGTGGGCAACTGTGTTACTTTTTAATCTAATTAGGTGTCTGCTAAACTGGTGGAGGCTTCGCAGGTTTGGGAATTACAGGAAGACGGATAGTCTGGAAAAGTGGAACATATTCCAGGCAATGAGATGTAAAAGAGAGGAAAAAAAAAAAAAGGGAGAGAAATAGGGAAGGAACTGAGCTGAAACTCAGTAGCAGTCAAAGGCCAGATGTGGCCAGATGCTGTTTTGCATAACACCAAGTGAGAGAAGAACTAAGAGAGCAGTGGAAATAAGCATAATCTCTCATCAGATGAGTTTGATTGAGAATTTGATCCTGCTGAATCAAAGCTTAAAGACCAGATGATTGAGAACACACCTCAGCATCAGAAGCTCACTGAAGGACATCCTGAGTCTTAAAAAAACCCCTCTGGCATCAGAGAGTGGGTTTGGTAGTCTCTCAGAAAGAAGGGACATCTTAGACTTAGGAAGCAGGTGGGAAAATGAAATAGGATGATTTAAGGAAAGACTTCTTGTGTGGAGGTAACATACATACAAAAAAGACTAGTAGTAAGTGCATGTACATATACATTTGTAAAGAACGTGTAAATTGTGTGTAAGATCCTGATCAGATGAAAGATACCTCTCTTTGTATACTTCTTTTTTTTTATTTTTCTTCTTTTAGTTCTTTTCCTCTCTTTCTTTTCTAACCATATATGCTCTGGATGTTTCCCCCAGGGAATGTTTTTGCACAGTTATTTTCTTAATGATAGATGGGGCCTTCATCTACAACTGCATGGAGCAACAGTGCCAGAGAGTGGCTGGCTGGGATAAATGCAGCTGGATTTGCCTCATAGGACAATTTGCCTTTGGGACTTATAACAAGCACACACAGAATCAGAGAATGTCCTGAGCTGGAAGGGAAGCACAAGGATCATTGAAGTCCGGCTCCTGGTCCTGTGGTTGATCTGAGCAGCACAGAAAGAAGAGAGTGGCACATCAAGAGGCCTGTCACAGAGGAATGATCTCTGTTGCCTTCATTCCCCAGAAATTTCACAGGATTTGCTCTGATTTTGAACACTATGCTTGGAAATAACCTCTAGGGAAGATGATGTGAGTTGTGACCAACAGCCAGTTATTTTGGATGAGTAATAGATAATAATTGTGCAGTAGAAGAGCACTCAGCAAATGGTTTCAACCCACATCTACCAATGCTTTTGTATTTAGGATTATTACCTTGTGTCAACAAAGTCTTTTAGCATTACTAAGGTGATATTTGTTTAAAGTAATTCAATGAGCTTTATATATTTTGCATGTAAATTAACTATGTGAATCTCTGAATACTAATGTGAGAATTAATGTGAATATTCTACAGGGTTTTTTCTTAAATCACATAATTATTAAGCTTCATTAAATCTTCTTATCCTCAGCCTAAGTTTTCAGGAATAGTCAAACTGATATTTGAAGAGATGAAAATCTATCATTTTTCCCCCAGTCCAGTATCTTCAAATCAATTAGCTGAAGATAACAATGGAGTGAGAGTCAAAAATACCAATTTTTTTTGCTCTCTAAACGACGCTACAATCTAGGTCAGTTTCTGTTGTTGAAATTACTTGGTTTTGCATGAAGAACGGTCGCTAGTTCGCAGAAGCAAGCGGTACGTGCTAGCCTGCGGGTGAGCATGCACTCACTGAGGAGGCAATGTGAGTTACATTCCCACTTCCATGGGGTTTGTGAGAAAACAGGCAAACAAGTACGAGGGGTCTGTGGAGAGAGCTGTAACAACAAAGAGTTGTGATGCTGAGCCCCTCACTCCTTCTCCGGATCTCCCTGGCCGGTGCATGCCCTGTTCCTGCACACAGCCTCACATGCGAAGGGAGGCATCCTGCCCCTCCACGCCGGTTCCAGACCGACGCCCGGGTGTGTGCGCGGGTGCGGGGGCGAAGGACAGGGAGGCAGCGCACGGGCAGCTCCCCGGTGTTGCGCTCCTATTGCCAGCGGCCGCGGCGGGGCCGGTCTGCGCATCCCGGCAGCGCGGGGGCTCCTGCGCGCATCCCAGGCGGGAATGACCGCGGCCGGGGCTCCTGCGCGCATCCCAGGCGGGAATGACCGCGGCCGGGGCTCCTGCGCGCATCCCAGGCGGGAATGACCGCGGCCGGGGCTCCTGCGCGCATCCCAGCGCGGCGGGGACGGGGACCCTCCGCGCCCTCTGCTCCCCGAGTCCCGCAGCGCCCCCGGCCCGGCCCGGC